>CM076577.1:751375009-751546020 GCA_034641835.2 Pinus albicaulis
ATTCATCATACTAGCACCATGTTGACCATACTGGAGAGAACTCATTGAAAAACTTGGTATTACATAAAGAACTCAGAAAACCCAAAAACATCCTTAGATTGGTATTCAGTCGTTGATGGTGGACAACAAGGACATCCTTAAAACAATAAACATCATCCACCTGGTGATTGCATTGGTCTTCAGTAGCCCTGTTAACCCCACTATTTCTCACAAAATCCCCTGGGAATGCTCTAATCATTCATAACAGTCTAAAACCCAGTCATTCATTGTGTGAACTTAGTACCCTTGCATATAGGTATGTTTTCAAGAAACTCCTAAACTATCAGCCTCTCTGCATTTTGGGTCCAAAATCTAGCTTCACAAAGGATAAGCACCATATCTCACCCTAACCCAAACCCTCCTACCATAGTTGATGATCTAGAAGGAATCTTGTGGAAAGCTGGTAGGACTGAAGATTCAACTACTGCTAGGACCATTCACAAAGCAAGTTCTCTCCCTGAAAACCTCACAGCCTTGCAAGATCCCCAATTTGATTTACACCATAGAATAAACCTTTTTAGAACTAATTCTCAAAGTGGGATAGACTAGACAGACCTTGAGCCTACAGATTTGCAGCAGAGTCCTAGTAGAGAAGCCTCATCTTCCACTCCTCCTTATTTTCAGCTTCTCCAACACTTTGGCTCCTTTCATTCCAAATATTCTCAATCTCAACTTGCTGGTCCAAGTACATCTACCACTCCCATTCATACAACCACTGTGCAAACCACTCCATTTCATCCTCCACCTCCTCCCACAAACCCCCCTCTTACAAACCCTCCTTGGGTTCCTTTACCTCAAATCATGGCAACGTGGTTTGCCCCATTGGTGCTACCCCAACCTTTACTGCCTAAGCCTCAAGACTACTAGTGTAAGGTCCCTCACTTTACTAGAGCTGATTATATCACTGCCAACAACGTGTAGACAAGATGAATGATGTATTTGACTACCAACAGATAGAAGAGGAGACCATAAAAATGAGAATTTTCGCCCAAAGCTTAGGAGGAGAAGCAAAAAAATCATTCAAAAAATTAACTCCTAACAACATTCATGACCTCCCTTCCCTCTACCAAACATTCATAAACAAGTGGGAGACCAAGAAAAATCCTCTTCAAATCCTATCAGAGTATGATAACCTTAAGAGGAATGTTGGGGAAAGTGTCCAAGATTATTGCACTAGGTTCAATAGTGTTTACAATGCACTCCCACCTCACATGAAACCCCCACAAGGCCTAGACTTAGTGAAATTTCCGAAAGGATTTGATCTAGACATGTGTCCTCAATTAAGAGAAAGAGATCCTCTAAATTTAAAAGACATGCAAAGAGGAGCAATAAGTGTAGAAGCCAACCTAAATGCTAGAAGGGCTAGATTAAGGGTAGAGAATAAGGTTACATAAAAAGAGGAAAAAATAGCCTCCACCTCTGATGCTAAAATTGACAATCTAGTTAGGGTAATGGAAAGGATAATGGAGAGGATCAATTTGAATGAAAGAGCACCCCCTAGGGAAAACCAAGCAAATCCTCAAAACAGAAATAGAAACCAAAACTTCAGAAGATATCCTCCTCAAAACAAACAAAGAGACAATGACCAGAAAATTAGACCCCCTTTCCAAGAAAACTATGTTGAAGAAGAGGAAAGAGAGACTGAAGAGCAAAAAGAGAACCATGTAAATATGATAGGTTCTGATAATGAGGGTGATGTTTTTCTCACAGAAGAAGAACAAGGTATATTTTCCTCAAGCCAAACTGATAGAACATATGAGGATTCTGAAGAGTACAAGCTAGGATTTGAAAATGCTATCATGGAGGTTCATAGGCAGTATGACCTTAGAAGTAAGAAAACCCAAGATTCCTCCAAGAAAAACAAACTAGAAACTGTTGTTAGGAAAACCCTTGAAAACATCCTTAAAAATATAGCATAAAACACCAACATAATTGCTAAGACTCCTAATCAAAACAAATACAAAACCAACCAACATAATGGTGACCCAAGTTGCCCTAGTACATCAACTAGTGGCCCTGGAAAAACTGCTCTAACTGAAATTCCAAATAATACTTAACAAACTAAAATTGCTGAAAAGACTATGTTTGATAAAATTGATGTAAATATGCCAAAAACACAAACACCATTCAGTTTTGAAGGAGAACTTTCCAAGATCAAAATAGCCATACCCCTCACTGAACTGGTAACTCAAGATGTATATAGAGTTCAAGTTTTGAAAGCTTTAAACATAGGAAATGACACCGACACTCTGAATTTGACTGATGACAAGCCAGAGCTGTTGTTTGGACCTAAGGTAGAAGGAAAATATCAAGAAGGAGTTTTCCCTCCATTCTATGTCAGTTTTAACATTCTTGAGAAAATATTGCACAATGATATGCTAGACTCCGATGCCTCACACAATCTCATGCCAAAGGTAGTGATGGAGAGATTAGGCCTAAAAATAACCAAACCTTACAAATAATTATAATCTTTCGATTCAAGTAGAGTTAAGTGTTTAGGCCTAATCAAGGATCTGTGTATCAATCTAGCACAAATCCCAGCTAAAATTATAGTTATGGACATTGCAGTGGCTGACATCCCACTGAAGTATGGCATTCTTTTATCCAGATAATGGGGAGCCAAACTCCAAGGAAACCTCCAAATGGACATGACCTATGCTACCATTCCAGTCTTTAACCAAACAAGAAGACTTTACAGAGAATCTCACATGAAATACATGTAAGCAGCCATGATAGGCCAAAAAACACCCCTCTCTATTCTATCCATTCAGACCTTGACTCATTTATCTTGTATAATGATGATGAAATTAATGAACAAGTAAATGAAAAGAAGGAAGAGCTAGGCCTATCAGAACAGTCAAACCAAACACAAGATGAAGAACATGACAACCAAAACTCTAGCAGCTATGAACAATAACATAATGGAGAATCTGAACTTGAAACACTTTGGAACATGATATTTGATGGCTCTTGTGGAAAAGCTGGTTCAGGAGCAGGTGTTTGGATACAAAACCAATGAATTGCACTCCTACAAACTATATTTTCAATGCACAAACAATATTTCAAAGTATGAGGCTCTTCTCCTAGGATTACACTTGTTGAAAAACATAGGAGCTAAAAAGATTTTTTTTCTAGGAGATTCTGAGCTAATCATTAGAAAAATCAAAGGATAATATTCAGCGAAGAATCCTAGGCTAAGAGAATATAGGAATGTTTCCTTAGACCTCCTGAAGACATTTGAGAAATACGAACTTACCTCTATCCCAAGAGCTCAAAATAGCCTTGCCATTGAACTAGCCTTTGCTGCCAGCACTTGCCAAGTACCTCATACCAATGCACAATTCATGGTAAAAGTCAAAGTCAGACCTACAATACTTGAAAACATAGATTATTTGCAAGTGTTTGAAGGTGAAAAACACATTAAGGACTTTCTTCAATCTAAGAATGAATTTAAAATGCTAAAACTAGACTTAGATCATGAACAAGACTGCCTTGACACCCAAAACATAGCCATTTCCTATTGCTGATATAAATCTGCTAGAACACCTTCATGAGGCAGAATTTTCTAGGGATCCAGATCAAAAGGACCTTGAGGTATTACAATGCAAAGATAACTTATTACCAAGAGTTATTTCCCCCTTAGAAGAGCTGTTTGACTTCAATTATGTTGCTAGGAAGCCAAAAATGGAATCTACTGAGACTAATGTAGAAGAATGCAACATAGGCAGTGTAGAAGAACCCAAAATAATCAAGCTGTCCAAAAATCTGCCACCTCACATAAAACAAAAATACATTGAGCTACTCAAATAATTTAAAGATGTATTTGCATGGGGTTATGAGGACTTTAAGTCGTATGACACAAACATTATTCAACATAAGTTTCCTCTCAAGGAAAACTAGAAACCATTCAAGAAAAAATTGAGAAGAATAAACCCCATCCTAGTGCCTCTAGTTGAGAAGGAAATAAAGAAGATATATGATGTTGGAATCACAGTCCCACTCAGGTACTCAGAATGGGTTTCTAAACTTGTGTCGGTAAGAAAGAAAATAGGGGAGATTAGGCTATGCATAGACTTTAGAAACTTAAACAAATCCTCCCTGAAAGACAACTACCCTTTACCTAAGATGGATCATATACTACAAAGGGTGTTAGGATCTAAGAGAATATCATTGCTTGATGGTTTCTCAGGTTACAATCAGGTGCTAGTACTTCCAAGTGATCAACACAAAACCGCTTTCACAACGCCTTGGGGCACCTTCATGTATGTCAAAATTCCTTTTGGGTTAATGAATGCGGGGGCTACTTTTCAAGGAGCCATGGATATTGCCTTTTCCGAAGACATAGGTTACTTCATTGTGATATACCTTGATGACATCACTGTCTATTCTAAAACTGATGAAGAACACCTAGTTCACCTAAGAAAGGTCTTTGAAAAGTGTAGGAAGTATGGTCTATCTTTAAATCCTAAGAAAAATTTGTTTAACCTACAAGAAGGAAAACTCTTAGGCCACATCATATTTGAAGAAGGGATTAAGATAGACCTAAAAAGGATTGAGGGTATATTGCAGATCAGCCACCCTAGAAACATTAAAGAGCTGCAATCTTTCATTGGAAAGATCAACTTCCTAAGAAGATTCATACCAAACCTTGTTGAACTCCTAAGAAAAATTACAAACATGTTGAAAATAGAAATAGGAGTCAAGTGGAACACGAAAGCCAAACAATCCTTTGAACTGGTAAAACAAGCACTTACCCAAACAATCCTTTGAACTGGTAAAACAAGCACTTACCCAAACATCAGTTCTAATCAGCCCCAACTTTACCAAGGATTTCTTCATCTTCTCCTTTGCATCAGAACACACTATTGCTGCAGTATTGCTTCAAAATAACATGATGGGACAAGAAAAACCCATAGATTTCTTCAGCAAGGCATTGAGAGATGCACCTCTGAAATATAACATCATGGAAAAGCAAGCCTTTGCCTTAATCAAAACCTTAAAAGATTTCAGAGTTTACATCTTGCATTCACATGTCATTGATTTTGTTCCACATACAGTTTTCAAGGGCATACTGAATCAAGATCCTGATGGAAAAAGGTGTGAGTGGATTGTTGTCATCTTAGAATATGATTTAGAAATTAGACCCACTAAAATGATGAAAGGACAATGACTTTCCAAACTCATGGTTGAAGCTAACTTTCAAGCACTAGACATAAACATAATACATACTTTGGATGAACAAGAGGAACTGACGACTGCACCCATTGAAGAAGAATTTTTTAACTCACTCTAGTATGATGATATACTGTATGTGCTTTTTAATTTGAATGCTCCTCCTACTTTATCCAAAACCAAAGCTAGATTCTTGAAACTAAAGGATGACAATTTTTGCATTCTAGATAGAGCTTTGTATTGGAAAAATTATGTTGGTATATTGCTTAAATGTTTACTTGAAGATGATACAGATAGAATCATGCATGTGTTTCATGAAGGAGAGTGTGGAGGTCATCTCTACTGGAAAACCACTGCCAATAAAATCCTTAGAGCTGGTTACTATTGGCCCACTCTTTTCCTTGACATACACAAGCTAGTAGCAACTTGCCACAAATGCCAAATCTTTGATGGAAGGAGAAAACTACTGCCTTTTCCTTTGCATCCTGTCAGTGTTGAAACTCCTTTTCAGAAGTGGGGTTTAGATTTCATTGGCGAAATCCACCCTACCTCATCTGCCCAACACAAGTGGATCGTCACTGCCACTGACTATTTCACCAAATGGATAGAATCCATGCCTTAAAGGAATGCCGCTGACTTGGTCATCATCAAATTCCTTGAAACCAACATCTTTTCTAGATTTGGTTGTCCTAGAAATATCATCACTGATAATGTTTCTGCATTTAAGTCCAAGAGAATGGTGGAATTTTTCTACAAATATCACATCACACTAGGGCATTCTATAGCTTATTACCCTCAAGGTAATGGGTTGGATGAGTCCTCTAACAAAATTTTGGTGAACATTATCAAGAAGCTATTGGAAGAGAATAAAAATTCATGGCATAGCAAACTGGTGCATGCACTATGGGCTGACAGATTAACAAGCAAGAAATCTATTAACATGTCTCCATATCAACTAGTGTATGGCATGGATGCAGTTTTCCCAACATCCTTGAGAGTTCTGGTAATGAAGCTTCTCCAAGAAGCACAATCAAAGGAGAATGACATACAAAGGAGGTTGAACCAAACCATTCATTTGCAGCAGTCAAGGGAAGAAGTTTACAATAGAACACAAGCATTTCAAGAGAACATCAAGAAGATCTTTGACAAAAGAACAAAGGCTAATGATTTCTAGATTGGAGACAAAGAGCTGAAGTGGGATTCAAGAAGCGAGGACAAAGGCAAGCATGACAAATTTGAAAATATGTGGAAGGGTCCATACATCATCCATTCAGCTAGAGGTAACAATGCCTTCTTCCTACAAGAACTGTATGGAGTAGAGTTGCTTGGAGGTCCTGTCAATGGTAGGATGCTCAAGAGCTATTTTTTTTGAAATTCCTAGTTTGAAGCTTTCATTCAATGTACATAACATTTTCATGATGAAATATCAGAAAATAAAAACACAAAAACAAGGAAAAGAAGAAAAAGAGGGCAGGAAAAAAGAAGAGGTACATCCCCATACCGAAAAAGAATGTTTTTTGAAAGTGTGCAAGTCCAAGTGCCACTACTTTTGAGAAAGGAAAGTCTTGTTCAGTCATAAAACCTAACCATGATTGAACATGTTTTAAATTTCCGTTGATAAGTTAGAAAATGAAGATTTGCCAAACCATCTACACTTGGCTTATCAGTAGATTAGATTAGGAAAAGATATTTGGTTTCAATGCTCAAATCTGAACCAAAAGAGAAAGAGAGGGATGCATAACCAATTCTGAATCACTACCCTCAAATTTCTTGTTTCACTTGTACAAAAATAAAGTCTGTGTGCAGCGTTTCCAAAATGCCACAGCCCATGACAAATCATATTGCTTAAATCTGGTTTAATCATGTTTCTAATTTCATGTTAGTAGGATAGAGAATGAAAATCTGTCAAACATCTTAACCTTGACAGATAAGTAGAGTAGGTAGAGAATAAAGAGTTCATCAGCCTAATCAGAACTCTTGGAAGTGATAAGGGTAGAAGTAGATAGTTTTTATGCTTTCAAAAGAAAAAATGATGTCAAGGGTTTGCCAATCCAAATGCACCCAAGTAAAAAACAATGTTAGGAAAAATATGATGGGTAGGTAGAATTGATGTTGAAGCAGTCATGTATTTTCATATTTTGAGATCATAGCTTCAAAAGAACATGATTGAATCAACAAGTGAAGAAAAAGAGGTCTGCCAAGTACAAGTAAGGTACTAATCCTCAAAACTCATAGATATGAACTCTGAGGTTCTGGACACCTCCTAAAAAGGAGTTGCCTTCTTCAAGTGGAACCACTGTTAGTCATTAATATTTTTATTATATGTAGATGACTAAAGATTGGTTCTAGATTTCTGAAAGAAATATTTCTTAAAATATTGTGAGTTTCAGAAATCTCACTGCCTTCATTATCCTTATGGAAAATTTTTCACTATTATATCAACTTGGCATTCCATGGTCACCATGTCACCCCTACAAACTCTTCCTAAGATTATAACTATCATTTTCAGTCTCCTTCTCTGCCTATAACCTCATTGGCCTATTTTTTACCTTTCCCATAACTTCACTTTCCTTCTAGGGTTTTCCTATAGCTTAAATCTTTCCCATGCTCCCCAGATTCCTAAAGCACTGATGGTCTCAAAACTATCTCTTAGGCTCTTTAGATAAATCAAGTACATTGGATTTTGGATCTTCAATAAAACACTTTGAAAAATACTCTGTTTTTTTCACTTGAAGACTCCAAGCCAATTTCCAGTCAAAGACCAGGTCAAAGAATCCTCCCACTAGGTCAATTAGGGTTTCATATGTTCCAAGGTAAATCATTGGTGTTTCATACACTGTTTTTCTTTGTTAGAATTTGGTTCAGAGGTATTGGAATGTTGAGACATGGTTACTCAAGAAAATATCTACAAATTTGCAAAGAAGACTACCTTATCAAATTCAAGCTTTGCAAAAGGTAAATGTAAAATTTGACACTTTTGCAGGAGTGTTAAAAGGTCCATCAGTAGAAATTTAGGTAAGGTAGGAGGTCTGCTCCTGAATAAAGACATCTTGCAGCAAGAAAGACATGAAACACTTTTTCTTGCAGAGAATTAGGGTTTTTTGAGCTTAAAGGTCCAGTAGTGTGCCAAGCAGTGATCAAATGCAGAAATGACCATGGAGGAGGTACACCAAAAACCAAACATGAAGAAAAGTCTATCAGAGATTGTTGATGAGATTCAGAAAAAGGTGGGGTGAACTGGACATAAATGAATGAACTTGAAAGGGCTATAGATAACTTAGAAGACAACACTGATGATTGTCTTAATGCACTCCAGATGCCTAGGGTTTTGGGAAAATGGCCAGAGAAGGTGAAATGATGAGTTGAACTCCATGATGACAGCAAAGGAAGGACTGTGAAGGTGTTTTTGTGTGCAATCATCCTAAATTTTTCCAAGGTGAATATGTCATGCCTCAAAGAGAAAATGTGTAGAGAATATCAGTAAGAAAGGTAAATTCAAGGTTTTCAGTCACCTTCCAAACAAAAGATGATTTGAGCTCCAAGGTAGAAACAAAATAATTTTTTGGAGATACTGCTACTGTGTAAGCATCCTAAGGTGGTCAAAAGTGAAGTTATCATGTTTCAAGGAGTGTTACACAATAATTTGTCACCGTCCCTACCATTCCCCGTCCCGCACAATGGAGGACCCATTATGTGACCTGTGAGCAATGTCATGCCTTGAAACCATCATCATTTCATTCCTCTAAACATGAGCTTCAATTGCCCTTAAGACATCTCCTTGCAAAAAACCATGAAAACATCTTCTTTTGAATTGGCGCAGGCAGACAGTTCATCACTCGCGCCAATGGGGAAAATCCTGCAAAGAGGCCGCACCAACTGGCACTCTGTCCCAGAGCAGCAGTCGCGCCAGCCAATTTGAGTGTTTTTTAAATAAAGATTGCGGAAGTTGTGTTTCAACCAACTCAGAAACCATTTACTATCTTGAGTTGGGAGGTTTGGCTACGGGAGTTATATGGAAGGGAAGTGGTTTGCCACCTTTCATGGAACCTTCCTTCATGATAGGGCTAATCCCACAATAATAGGGATCCCAACCCCCTCCTTCCCCATCTATAAAAGCTTTCCTCTTGCCATTGCAAGCTAGTCTTGAAGTGCCTAAGCTTTGAATCTCCAAATTCCCAAGAGCCTTTGTGCTGTAATAGCCCTCTTTCTTCCCTTAAGGCCGACTCAAGTAAGGAGACTATCGTCGAGAGACTCAATAGAGGTTTGCCCTTTCCCTGGCGAGCTTTGCGAGACGTGAACGACTAGGGACCCTTCCGAAGGAGATCACGGCGTCAGAACATTGGTTGTACTCTCTTTCGATTGTTATTTAATGAATGATTATGGTTATGGTTCCACTCTGTTTTCACTTATGTTAATATGAGTCATATCCTTTCTGACTGATATCTAGTTGCGTATTCTGGATTTTATGCTTGTATTCGTGTTGTTTCTTGCATGTGCAGGTGTCCATCCACGGAGATCATGGAGGGATTGTGATCTGCCGAGGCTGAGGAACGAGAACGCTCTCTTCTACGAATCATAGCATTTGACTCCAGGTAGGCCTCCATCTTTGGTCTTTTATCCGTAACTAGGAACTTGCGCTGTAACATTTGATGATTGCTGCTAGACCCCTGCTGGGCTAGTAGGGATCGCCTCTGTCCGCAAAGGGGATTTACCTCCTCAACAATTTGGTGACTACACTGGGGATCTTCTAGTTTTCACTATCTTGTTTGGGTTGTCTTGTTTTGATTGTTTTATGATTTTCCTTGCTTGGTTAGCCTTCTGGGCTGGGTTCTTTTGCTATTTTTGTTTCTTGGTTTGCTTAGTTTACATTGATCTGCTTCTAGAGTAGTTATTTTTTAATTTTGGCTGAGAAACTCGACTGGTGCGCTTTTTAGCCCGACAGTCGCACCAATTGGCGCATGTTGCTTTTGTATTGCCCGCGCCAATTGCTTTCTGGCGCCAGTTGCAGCCTTACAATCGCGCCACTCCTGTAGGGTATTTGAGTTTGCTCAGTTTTGAGCTCTCTAGGTCTGGTCAGTGTTTTTCTTCTTGATTTTTAGACTACCTGAGTGTGTTGGAGTCCTGTTTGACTGAGAATTTTCCTTCGTCCTTTGGTTGTTTGCTTTTCTCCATCGATTTCACGTTTTGAGCCCTAGGGCATCTAGTGGTCTTGTGTACCGAGCCCTCCTTGGGAGTTTTGGTGTTTCTTCTATCCAGTCAACTCTTTGATTGCTCCTCTGCATTCTCTTAGTAGTTATTCACTGTTTTGTGGTGATTTTTGGGTGATTGCTCGTTTCTTCATTCAAATTTCGTTTGGTCTTGCTTTGGACCCAGATTACACGGTCCATTGGAGCCTTTGAGTCTTTTTCTTGGTTTTGAGAGACTTTGGTCGATTTGAGAACTGATTGTGGTGTCATTGAGTGAAATTTGTTCGTTTTTCTCTCTCAATATCGTTTCTCAAGTTGTTCCATTTGTTTTCGGTTTGTTTAGTGCATTTAGCTATCAAACATTGAAAATTAAAAAACAAAAATCTCTTTTGCTTTTGGTTGATTAGTGCAAATTGTAATCTTTTCGATTTTGCTAGTGATTAGTGATTTGAATGAAAAGTTTTCAATTTAATTAGTTGCATTAGAGATATCCTTGTTTGTCTTCCGATCATTTTGTTTGTGTAAAATCTCTCAACTCTTCTGTAGCTAGTTTTCATCGAACGAAATGGTGTACTGTGGCATGTAGCTTTGCATTTAGGAGTCTTTCAAGACATTACATACGATAGGGCCTGAAAACTAAAACCTAATTGAAGATCAACCATAAAATTTATTCAATTAACCTAAGGTAGCATTGAAATCTAATGAAACATATTTAGTGGTCTAGGCTAGAGACGTGTTTCGGCGTCTTTAAACCTAGCAGCTGTCGTTCGCCTTTTGGCTTTAGACAGCGCTAGTACGGACTTGTGCTCCCCGTACCGTCACGTATATAAAGGGAGAACCCTCTAGGTTTTCAATCCTTTATCCATAGGAAGCCGAGTCTTCCGCCCTATACCCGTGATACACCGAACACAACATTCGAGGAGATTGCCTGCACGTACGGAAAGTCCTTGGTCGATTTGTGTTTCATTATTGAAACCAAGGTGTATATTGCAGTTCATGGTTATTTGGTACACCCTTTGTGCCTAGTATTCTTGAGCAGTCATTTGATATTTTCTGACTCCTTAAACTTGAAAAGATCGCCAAGCGCTTGTCCTTTCACGCTTGTGTCAAATCTGAAAGAGATAGAGTATTCTTTTATCGTTTCTCGACTCTTAAAACATGAAATGGTAAAGTTTATTACTTTTCAATGTGGTAAAAATTAATCACCCACGATTACACGCCCTCTTAGATATTTCTTGTTGACCGTTTGATCGTGTGTCTTGACTATTTTTCAGCCCGTGTGTGTGTTTGTTTTTTCTTCTCTTGTCGTTTGCCACAGTGGCGGAACCCTCGGTTTCGTCTACTGGTAGTCCTTACACGGACGATTCATCAGAGGTTTCCCAATCCTCTGCTGAACCGCAGCAGCCTATTGTTTCCGAGTTTCCTGACGGGGGACCGGTTCTTGCTGAGCAACCCTTTGGGGGACCAGTTGAGTTCGATTGGCCCTTTTTGGACCCTGTGTCTGAACTGAGATTAGGAGTTGATTTCCTTTCTCTTACATCGGGTTCGCCTTTTGTTGCTGCTATATTTCCTCCTAGTCCTCGCCGTTTATTGCACGATTTAACGGCAGGATCAACCATGAGTGATTCTGGTGAGGAAATCCCAACGTCTGGTGAAGACTATCAGCTCTTCCCATGAAGATTTTTTCCGGGAGACAACTCTGAACTGGCTAACATGTCAACAGCCAGTCCCTCTTTACCACCGGGATACAGATCTCTGGGTCAGATCATTTCTGCCGCAGCCTCTGTGGGAGTGTCAGCTCCTTCTCCGAGGCCAGCTGCTCCTACACCCGGGGTGTCTCCTCAGACGCCTGTTACCTCTGTACCCGTTCGGCCCACTGTTTGTGTGGCCGCCTCTTCTCCTGTTGTCACAGCACCCTCTGCCAGGGCTATGCCAACTCCAGAAGATATTTATCTAGCCACTGCCATACAGTAGAACATCTCTCCGGAGGAGTATCGGTTGTCTCTACAACAGTCGAACCCCAAGGTTGGACCATCCTCCCAAGATCCCTACCGATCTTATTTTTCGCACTATGCATAGGATGGTACTCCCGTGTATGCTTTTCTAGGTCAGTATGATAAGCACGGGGACATTTTGCGTCTACCCGCTCCTGAGGCTTTCCTCCATGCTCAAGGTTTACCTCACCACCAGGCTTATAACCCGCAAGGGAAACCTTTCCAAGGCCAACCTTCGGGCCAACCTGGTTATCCTTATGACCCACAGGGGCAGCCCATCCAGGGCTATCCTGCGGGCCAACAAGGGCCATCGTACATTCCGCAAGGACAGTATTACAGCCCTTTCGGTCAACCTGTCCAGCCTCAGCCGGGGTACCAACCGGGACCGGTCCATGGTCCTGGGGGGCAAATCCAGCCTTCTCCACCAATGCAACCGCAGTATCCTGTTGTTTCTAACGTTGCATATCAGCCAGTACCATCCTATGATTCTGCTTCAGGTCAAACCGGTTTCCAGCAACCACCTGGCCCTATTCCTCCACCAGGCCAACCGGCTCATCCGGTACAACCCGGTGTTCCGCCTCCAGGCCAACCGGCCCATCCGGTACAACCTAGGGCTCCTTTACAGCCAGGTCAGCCTGTGCAACCGGCGCAGCCTATCTATCCGGGTCAACCTGGTCACTCAGGTCAGCCCTCTCAGTCGGGTCAACCTGTTCACTCAGGGCAACCTGCTCATTCCATCAACCCTGCACAGCAGCCGGTTCATTCAATGCCGCAGCCAAATCAACAGCTGTGCCCTACGTATCAGGCTCCGCAGGGTTCCATTTTTCAGTAGCCTACTTATCCTCAGGGTGGTTATTATCCTCATGGTCAGTCTCAACCGAACTATAACTACCCCAGAGGCTCTCAGTATTATCCTCCTCCACCTGGTTTTACCTACACTCAGTAGCCAAATCCAAATGCTGCTTATACGGGACCGACACATAATCAGGGTCCGTACTCTGGTTATCAAGCCCCATACTATGGTTACCAGCATCCAAATCAGTCTGGTTATATGACCTACGCCCCCTACGTCAGAATCCTGCAGGATAGAACCCGTGGGGGCAAGGATATTCACAGCCATTGTGGAGTATGGGTACCGGACCTCATCCTGGGCCTGGCATGGCGGTTAATCCACCATTTTCGTTCCTGGCTACCTTGGAGCTGCCGGATGTTTCAAAATTTACCAATGATCCGATTTTACATAATCCGTATTGGCCTCCGGTTCCCACCAAGATACCTGGTGATTGCCCCAAGTTTGAGGGAAAAGCTAGAGAGGACCCCCAGGCACATGTGATGACGTATCATCTTTGGTGTTCGTCTAACTCTTGGGTCGACGATTCAATCCGTTTGCGCCTCTTCCAGCGTACTTTAATTGGAGCTTCTGCTAAGTGGTACATAGAGTTACCCCGTGGCATTTTCCAAGATTTCAATTCTTTAGCCATGGCTTTCCTCACACATTTTCAGTTACCGGTTCGGTATGAAGCCGGGACGCACCTCCTGACTTCCCTGAAGCAGGATAAAGCCACTCACATCTCAGATCACATTCATGAGTGGCGGCGCCATCGTAGACTGATCAAGTTTCACATACCTGATCAGATATTGAATCACTGGTTCACCACCTCCTTCGTGAATAAAATCGCTCAAGATATTGCGATGGGAGCGTGTGTGACGGAGGAACAAGCCATTGCGCGTGCCCAATATCTGGATCTTGTGTATTCTCAATCTAGCACGCTTTACGATATCTTGACTGATGCTCCACGGCCTGGAACCTCTAAGGCTCCGCCCACCCCTGCGGTGGATGGTGTCATTGGTTCTGTCTCTCAAAATTCGAAGAAATCTTCGAATGGGAAGCAAAAGTCTAATTCTTCCAACAATACTTCTGCTAATCCCGCCTCATCCGATTTTGGCAAAACCGCGGAGGTAAATTCCGTTCAGGCCAATCCTGCGGAAAAATCCTCCAAGGGGAAGAATAAGGGTAAAGGCAAATCTAAATCTGATGCCCCGAAGCCAGAATCTAAATCTCGCACTGAGGATGGCTCCCAGTGTAAACCGAAGTAACCTTGCCTCATTTGTGAAGAGGGCCATTATACTAAGGATTGTCCACGACGATCTGAAGTTAGTCAACTTCTCAAGGGCTCAAAAGGGACTCTGGCTGTTCTAAAAGAGCCATTTCCATCTCAGCAGACCCAGATGGTTGAAAAACCGTCACCATCTGCACCATTTGGGTCCCAAGTTTTCATGGTGAAGAGTGTTGCACCTATCTCTGTCGCTACGCGGTCGAAGGATTACAATGAATCGCGGCAGGCACCCGGGAAGGCATTTGCGGATGGACCGCCTCCCCCACCTGCCTCCGGTTCGTTGGAAATCGAGAAGCCGACTCCTGAACCCGTTGTGAAGCCACCTTCTAAAGGTGTTCTTCGAAGATCTTCTTATAATCCAAACGCTCGTGCCGCTCAACATTACAGCATTGTTGAGGATTTGGCACAGGTGCCGTGTGCTATGTCTGCACTTGAGGTTCTTCAAAGTTGTCCTTCACAATGGAAGGCTTTACTGTCTGCAATCGGTGGCATTGATCCCGCCGACTCGAGTCTTCTCACCTTCGATTTGGAGAATTTCACTCCCCGGCTTCCACATCAAATCGCTCTTGTCATTCAAGTCGGGATTAACGGTCTGAATATCCATAGGGCCGTAGTAGATGAAGGTGCTTCTACTTGCGTTATGTCATCCGCTTGCTGGAAGGCCATTGGCTCTCTAGCCCTTTCGTCATCTCCCAATGCCCTTGAGGCATTTGATGGTCGGGAATCTAAACCCCTGGGTGTTCTGAAGAGTCTAGCAATCACATTACAGGGGAAGACTGTCAACGTAGAAGTAGAAGTGGTTGACGCCAAACTCAACTACAATATACTTCTTGGCCGCAGCTGGACCCATGCCATGCTATGCGTGCCGTCCACCGTCTTTTGATTCATTAAGTTCCCTCACGAGGGAAAAATTGTCACGGTGGATCAGTTGTCATTTTTCACCTCTACCTCTGAGAACAACGTGCCATACCTGGATCAGATTCCAAATCCCCCGGACAGTGTAAGACCTGGTCTCTTCAAAGACCTAGTCCTCATGGGTATTTTCCCCGCACCACCACCGCACACCACTTAAGTGAACATGATTTCCAGGTCCGATGACCCCTGGCTTATTCCTACGCCTGAGCAGGTGTATGAGTTGGGAGAATCAATGCCTTTGACTCCAGTAGAGATCAGCTACTGTGAAATTGTTGCCGCATCTGATCCTCCACCTCCTCAGCATGCTCCTTTGAGCATGGCTCTCGACGTCTACTCTCAATCCCCCTGGCTTGGTCAGGCTGATTCACCTGATCCTCTCAAAGAGACTTTTCCTTCCGATGAAGTCATCATTGAAACTATGTCTCTTGAGGAGCTCCCTTGGGGCGATGGACATCATCGTTCCTCGTTTATGCCCAGCTTGGGGGCAATGACTGATTGTCTGGAGCATTATGCTACTCAGGTCCCTACCCCTCCTCTTCAAACGCCCATCTTGACGCACGAGGTTTTTTCGGAGGGTAACCTGGGTAACATTACTCAAACCCTCCCGATCAACATCTCCGTTAAACCGGGGATCGTTGAGAATATTAATGTGGGTGTGACTTGTTCTCCCGATGAGATTCAAGTCTATACTGAGCTTTTTAAGGAATTCAGAGATGTTTTCGCGTGGTCCTACGAGGAAATGCCGGGGATCCATCCCAGTATCGTAGTGCATGAGATTCCAACCTACCCTGGTGCGAAACCCGTGCGTCAACGCTTACGCCCCATGCATCCTCGGAAAGCCGCCGCCATCAAGGCAGAAGTTGAAAAACTTCTGAACGCGGGCTTTATTTATCCCATCCCCCTCACAGAATGGGTGTCTAACATTGTCCCTGTCGATAAAAAGCAGGGTATGACTAGAGTCTGTGTTGATTATCGCGACATCAATCGCGCCTGTCCAAAGGATAATTATCCCACTCCGTTCATAGACCAGATCATCGACGAATGTGCCAGAAGTGAGATCTACTCCTTAATGGACGGTTTCTCAGGGTATAATCAGATCAATATTGCACCTGAGGATCAGCACAAGACCACATTCATCTGTCCATGGGGTACTTTCGCGTATAAAAAACTCCCGTTCGGCTTAAAGAACGTTGGCGCTACTTTTCAGCGTGCGATGTCCTACGCTTTTCATGACATTCGCCATATCATTCAGCCTTATCTGGACGACTTTCCAGCTCATTCAGCTAAGCGAGAGGACCATCCTGAACATCTCCGCCAGGTCTTTCTTCGTTGCAGACGCTACAACATTAGGCTTAATCCTCATAAGTGCGTCTTCGGCGTGGATTCTAGCCGTCTTTTGGGATTCATAGTCTCGAAATACGGGATTCTCCTTGACCCTTTAAAGGTTGAGGCCATTATTAATCTCCCATCACCCTCCTCCCTGTATCAGTTACAGAGTCTGCAAGGGAAAGCGAATTTTCTTCGGCGCTTTATCCCGAATTATGCCGAGGTGGCCAAAGGATTCACTCGTTTGTTAAAGCAGAATGTTCCCTTCCACTGGGACGAAATCGCTCAGCAATCCTTTGAGAAGCTGAAGACGTTGCTTGTCAATGCTCCGTTGCTTCATCCTCTGGACTACCACCGCGACTTCACTTTATATCTCGCCGCCGCATTTAGCACCATAGCCATGGTCTTGGTGCAGGATGACGATGACGGTAATGAACATGTTGTTTATTATCTGTCACGGAACCTTCTTGATACAGAAACCCGTTATGCTCATGTCGAGAAGTTGGCGTTAGCAGCAGTACACGTTGTACAGCGTTTTCGCCATTACATCCTTTTGCGTACGATAACAGTGGTTTCAGACTGCAACCCTATGACGTATATTCTCTCTAGACAATTACTGGGGGGCAAGTACTCCAAATGGATTGTTATCCTGCAGGAGTTTGACTTAGAGTTCACTACCGCTAAGTCAATGAAATCACTGGTTTTCGCGGATCTGATATGCTCTCTCCCTACAGACTCTGCTCCTTCACACTCTGAAGACCATATACCGGAAGAAACGCTCTTCCTCATCAGTACTCGTGACCCTTGGTACAGTGATATAATTGTGTATCTTCAGACCTCGACATTTCATTCTGAGTTGGATAAAGCTGCTCGCCGACGGATTCGGCATCAGTCCCAACCCTACCGTATAGTAGGAGATACCTTATACCGCATTGGAGTAGATTCGGTGCTCCGGCAGTGCCTAACCTTGGAAGAGGCTGAAAAGGTCCTAAATGAGTGCCACAGTGGCGCCTGTGGTGGACATATGTCCGGGTATGCTACTGCCCAGAAGATTCTGCGAGTAGGTTATTTCTGGCCTTCCATATTCAAAGACTGTATCACTGCAGTCCGTAAATGTCATGCGTGCCAGATATTTCAGCGCAAGATGCACACGTCGCCTTTACCCTTGCATCCCGTTATTACCGTCGGCCCTTTTTCGAAATGGGGCGTGGATTTTATGACATGTAACCCTCACTCGGCCGGGGGGCATGCATATATAATTGTCGCCGTCGACTACTTCACCAAGTGGGCTGAGGCGATGCATACACTAGCTGCTGACGGTAAAACGGCTGCTCAATTTATATTCAACCACGTTATCGCACGATTCAGGGTTCCTCAAGCCATCATCACTGATCACGGTACTCATTTCCGAGATTATATGATGGCGGAGCTGACTTCAAAGTTGGGCTTGCGTCACGACAGCTCAACACCATATTACCCTCAGGCGAATGGTCAGGTTGAAGCAGTAAACAAGGTTCTAGTCACTATGCTTCAACGAACAGTTGGTATTCACAAATCCAATTGGCATCTCCAACTATTCTCAGCTCTCTCGGCATACCGAACATCTGCTAAGAGTGCAACCGGATTCACACCATTTCAATTGGTGTACGGTCTGGAAGAAACTCTGCCGGTTGAATGCGAGATTCCTTCTCTGAAATTAGTTGTGGAACTTCTACCTGATACTTCTGTCGAGGAAGAACGTCTTCTGTATCTGGAACGGTTAGATGAAACCCGTCGTCTGGCTGCTTTGATCATTGAAGCACAAAAGAAGAGGGTCAAAACTCATTTTGATCAATCTGTTTCCCCTCGTTCCTTTATCGAAGGAGACCTCGTCCTCCTGTACGATCAAGCACATGACAATATTGGAGCCGGTAAGTTCCAGCCTATGTGGCACGGGCCCTATATAGTAAAGCGCGTTTTGAAAAATGGGGCCTACGAGCTTATAGATTATGAAGGAGTTCCGCTAGCGCAGCCCAGGAATGGGCTGTACCTTAAAAAGTACTATGCCTGAAGTGATTTCTTGGTGTGGTGTGTGTACATAGGTGTGTGCTTTTGCATTTGTGTGCATGTATAGTGTGGTGTGCCTTGTAAACATATTTCTGCTGATCGGGTCTTCCTAGTTGTGCAGATGTCTATTCATCCATTTGTTGGTTTCGCGGATGGTGCCTCCCGCACTACCAGGAATCTGTCTTCAGCAGCCTGGGTAATCTATGATCCTGCTGGTGAGTTGATCAACCTGCAAGGTGTGTGTCTAGGACGTACTACGAACAACATCGCGGAATATAGTGCTGTGTTAGAATTATTAACCGAGGCAGTTAACCTTGGTATCCGTGAATTGCTTGTATATCTAGATTCGCAGCTTGTAGTGTTACAACTGAACGGACACTATTCGGTAAGGAACCCGTCCATTTTACGTCTGTATCTGCGTATTCGATTACTGGAAAGGAATTTTGACTACATTACATATCAACATATACCCAGGAATTTGAATACATTAACAGATGCAGTAGCAAATTTGGTATTAGACAGACATTTGCGCAATTTGTAAATCATCATCACATGTAAAGAAAGATCCATCCAGAAATAGATATGCATATATATATATATATAGATATCGAAATGTTTACATAGAGTGTGTCACATAAAGTCAAAATATACATAATCGTCTTAAGTACATCTGGAGACGATATGTCTCTCAAAAAATATGTGTGGTATAATCCCTAATAGCTAATCCGCATGGTGCTCATGATAACATGTAACTGCACGCACTAAGTGTCTCAGTATTCGGTGGATCCGACTCGGAACTCCCACCGTATGACATTGGTACGCCATCGGTACGTCCGCCAGCCGAGCATAGTCCGGGATCCCTCGGGCAATGCCCTTGAGATTCTGGATTAACTCCTCTCCTCCTGTGCCCTCTCCCTGAGGATCAGGGGCGAGATGAGTCCTCCGTGAGATTGGAGACATTCCAGTTGGCCTCTCAGGGCCCACATCTACATACATATATAAAATGTGTTAGGACGAATGTGTATTAAAAAAAAACATAAAACATAAAAAATCAAAAAACATGAGGTCTTACCCAACTCCTCGTCCCAGTCATCTCCTTCTGGCAGTGGGAGATCTGGGTCTCCAGTGAAGTCAGTTCCTGCATATGGCCAGTCCTCCACTACAATCAACTGGCGCCGTAACCACCTAAAGAACTCCGGCCTCCAGGACATCTGTTGGCCGCCTCCAGCTCTGGGCATTAGTGCTGCCCACCGAGCCATTCTTGGCTCTCATGGTATCGGATCTGCTACTATGGCCCCTTGGCCCTGGAAGATTGGTAAGCGTTCCAGAATGAACGATACCAGGATGGAACCATAGCCAAACTATTTCAGTTTAGCTTGTTTGCATTTTGTGAGCTGCCTCTTCATGTTTATTGTTACTATTGTAGCCCAGTCATATAGTAAGGGACTCATGCATTCTGAGGCCAGCAGGATATGGGCCTTTGTGGCCTCGTGCGGTGCCTGCGATCCTGCAGCCCGCGTGATGGTATGTAGGAAAAATCTCAATTCCAGGTCGGGGATGGTGTGGATATCCACCTTTTTGCTCCCTGATCCCATTTATGCATCTAGGCACACTCGTGCCATCACTTCTTCCATATTCTTGCCAGATGGTCTGCTCCCAGTCAGGATGGGTATCGGACCTCTGCGAGACAATCCGGTGATGAAATACACATCAGAAACCTCCAGCTCCAATACCTGATCTCGCAACTTGAACACTTGTTCATGTTCGTCCCAAATACTGATCAAATACTGGAGGAGCTCGGGCTGAGCTCGTAGACAGGGTGTAAGGAAGAACTTCTTTAGCCCACATTTTCTGAGGGCATTCATGCAAGCCTCACTTTCTATGGCCTGTTCATCCTCTTCTCCATGTTCTCTTTCTTTCCACTCAATCACCATTTTGCTTGATTTCCTGCATCCACATGGTCATAAACCCTTAATTAGATCTCTGGTAGGCTTCAAATTTCATTCAATTTGGTTAAAATCTCGAATTTTTAGGCGGAAATTTAGGTTCGGCCGTTGGCACAGTTGTTTTGTGAACAGTTGCGCCGCGTGGCGCAAGCCCTTTGCATGAAAAACCCCATTGGCGCGGGTCCGTGCCCGATACCCGCGCTAATGAGCGCAACCCTAAAAATTAAAAGAGTGACCACAGAGGGCTGATACATAAGGGAAAACTATTAAAAAATGGATTGAAATGAAGTACAGGGATGTGCCTCTTACTTGTAGCAGACGAGAATCTGAATGGTCAACCGGATCTGTCACAATCGCCGTCAGAAGTTTGCACTCCAAAATGGACCACTGCTGCTTTTTACCAAGGTAAATAGTAAATGTAATTTTGTTTTTACCATTTTGGCATATTTATAACTTTTTCGACATAGGATGGGTTTTAAAAGTTATTTTTATCAAATATTTTAATATGTTATGTCGAAAATGGGTTTTACACTTGCTTGGTATGTGCAGCAGCAGGTTTTTGCGACTTTAATAGTGGAAACGAGTTGTATTTTATACTTTTTCGGACTCGGTAAATACACGAAAAAGTCACTTTGGAGTCATCTTTCAGCTCTTTTCTGACTCTCTAAACATGAAAAGATTGCCGAGGCCCTTGTCGTTTCGATCTCGTTAAAATGGACATGAATCGACATCTACCCAATATACGTTTACCCCTTTTTCGGGCTGGGATGGATTGATTACGAAAAAGGAATACCCTAGCCTATCGCGACTAGGAGGTTTTCTCGGATATTGTTTTCTACCTTTTCGGATCTGAGGAACTATTTACGAAAAGGGACCTGTGGAGTTTACTTTTCTGCTGTCTTTTCAAACTCTCTAAACATGAAAAGACGCCGATTTCTTCCTTTGTCAGACTCGTTAAACCCTGATGACATTGGATTCAGTCGAAATGACGTTCTCCGAGTTCCTCCTTCCTAGGGCTCGTTAAATGTACTAGGATGGATTCGCCCGAAGGGCGGACTTACATTACAAGCATATGCTATCCCCTTCAAGCTTGTTATAAAAAATAATTGGGGTACTCGCCAGAAATGGTGGGGGAAAATGGAACTGTAATCGTTTTCGTTGGCAGTATGTCGCTCTTGAACATGGCACTTGTCTGCATTCGTGTCGGGTTGGGGACATCTCATCTCGTTTCTTCACTTTTCCTTCGTGGGTTTGGATAATCCCTTTTGACCTCTTATCTTCTCATTGCCTTGTCACCATGACCTCTGATCCGTTGATGTCAAATATTGCCAAGTCCACTGTCGTGCCGTTTCTATGTTCAGGAGAAGTTGGCCTCTGCGAATATCAACCTTCCTCTAATTCTCATACGATCCTGATTCACAACAAAACATCATGTTCCTCTGTCTCGTGTCGATGATGTGGGAAACATTATGGCCCACCTTCGATCAAAGTCACTTCCTGTCGACTTCAGCTCATTATCCAGGAAGTTGATCTAGAGACTCCTTTGTGGTACCTTGGAGCCTGCATGCCTCAATGGCAGGTTCGTCGCATTCGACGTGAGGTTTTCATCATTGGCCTCTGATCGAGTGATTCTACAGGTGTTCAACACCAGCTTATTGATTCACACGCCGTAGATTGTACCTATAGTACCTTGAGGTCCATTGTCATTATTGATGGTTCCTCTCGCGTCTGTTAACAGCTCTCATCATTGGATGGTAATCAGACGATGTTCTTGCATGTTTGACTTCAGCTCACATATTCACATGCTTGAACTTGTACTTTATTTGGGTCGAGATGGAGCGCAAGACCCTGCATTGTGTCTGTTGTAATCCAGGCTGCGATTGTGGATTATTATCATTTTGTACGTGACTCACTGATTGGATTCTTGCGACCATACCTAAGTCTATTTATGTGATCCTTGTTGGATGGTTGCGCCCATACCCTGGATCCGGATTATAGTGTACTCTGTTTCGGATGGCTGTGCCCATACCACATACACATCATGTACTTGAGATATCAGTTGTATTCTTCTACGCAGGTTTTCCGACGGCGGGGCTTCAGTTGAACATGTTCTCGTAAATCATTTCACCCCTCTCTCTCTCGGGCCTCATACTTTAGGGGGCATCTGTTACACAGTAATTTGTCACCGTCCCTACCATTCCCCGTCCCGCACAATGGAGGACCCATTATGTGACCTGTGAGCAATGTCATGCCTTGAAACCATCATCATTGCATTCCTCTAAACATGAGCTTCAATTGCCCTTAAGACATCTCCTTGCAAAAAACCATGAAAACATCTTCTTTTGAATTGGCGCGGGCAGACAGTTCATCACTCGCGCCAATGGGGAAAATCCTGCAAAGAGGCCGCGCCAACTGGCGCTCTATCCCAGAGCAGGAGTCGCGCCAGCCAATTTAAGGAGTGTTTTTTAAATAAATATTGCGGAAGTTGTGTTTCAACCAACTCAGAAACCATTGCCTATCTTGAGTTGGGAGGTTTGGCTACGGGAGTTCTATGGAAGGGAAGTGGTTTGCCACCTTTCATGGAACCTTCCTTCATGATAGGGCCAATCCCACAATAATAGGGATCCCAACCCCCTCCTTCCCCATCTATAAAAGCTTGCCTCTTGCCATTGCAAGCTAGTCTTGAAGTGCCTAAGCTTTGAATCTCCAAATTCCCAAGAGCCTTTGTGCTGTAAGAGCCCTCTTTCTTTTCTTAAGGCCGACTCAAGTAAGGAGACTATCGTCGAGAGACTCAACAGAGGTTTTCCCTTTCCCTGGCGAGCTTTGCAAGACATGAACGACTGGGGACCCTTCCGAAGGAGATCACGGCGTCAGAACATTGGTTGTACTCTCTTTCGATTGTTATTTAATGAATGATTATGGTTATGGTTCCACTCTGTTTTCACTTATGTTAATATGATTCATATCCTTTCTGACTGATATCTAGTTGCGTATTCTGGATTTTATGCTTGTATTCGTGTTGTTTCTTGCATGTGCAGGTGTCCATCCGCGGAGATCGTGGAGGGATTGTGATCTGCCGAGGCTGAGGAATGGGAATGCTCTCTTCTACGGATCATAGCATTGGACTCCAGGTAGGCCTCCATCTTTGGTCTTTTATCCGTAACTAGGAACTTGCGCTATAACATTTTGTGATTGTTGCTAGACCCCTGCTGGGCTAGTAGGGATCGCCTCTGTCCGCAGAGGGGATTTACCTCCTCAACAAGGAGTAAGAGAAATCCAAGGAAGTATTTTCAGTCACCTGCAATCAGAAGTGTCAAAGAAGGTAAAAATATGGTCTGAACTCCATGGTGCATAAAAAAGGAGTTTTGAAGATGCTGCCTTGTGTTTTGGGTCTCAAAGGTGTCAAAATCAATCTGTCATGCCTCCATGACCAAAAGAAAATTCAAAATTCATCATTTTATCAATCTGCATGCAAACAATGTAAGGAGGTTAGTAAGAAAAGGTGAGAAAGACAAGTTAAATATTGTAATGGAAAACTCAGAAAGCTTTGAAGATGCTACTATGTACAGCCCCCCCAAAGTTTCCAAGGTAAATGTATCATGCTTCAAGAAGAAAAGGGAAGGTTAAATTCAAATGTTTTCAGTCACCTAGAAAGTAAAGGTGTTAAAGAACATCAATAATACAAAAAGAGTCAACTTTATGACTTGAATCACCTGCAGAGGAAAAATGTCAAAAGAGTTAGTGAGAAAGGGAAAAAGAAAGTGAATTTGAAAACATTAGAAATTGGGTTTATAAAGATAAATCAAAATTCCTAATTCTATAAAACCCCATTATACACTTCAAACAACTCAATCTTGCCTTGCAAAATCATTGGAAAATTTAGGAGTGAAGAAATTTTGATTTTTACAAGTGAAATTGGGAAAATTAGATCGGCGCTGCGCACCTGGAATCAAGTGTTGTGCGCTTGGCAATTTCTCCCCGTGCAAAATACACAGGCATTGCGCGCCTAGGACTGAGCGTTGTGCACTGGGGAAGGCACTGAGCCCTTACCTGACAGGCCCGATGAAGAAAGGTTGAGCGCTACGTGTCTGGGATAGAGCGTTGCACACTTAGGATTGAGCACTGCGCGCTTGGCTTAAGCACTGCGCTCTTGTCCAGGAGGGCCTTCTAATCATCTTGACCATCCAACTCAAGTCAAACACCTCAAAATCTCTGCAAAGGGTCTTTCAAGCATTCTTGAGGGTAAGTGCCATCACCTAACCACATTTTCAAGCTATTTGGTGTTTTCTAAAGGAATGAAATCAAACCCTAAGGATAAAACCCTAAAAATCATGCTTGAAGTCACTATTTAAACCTCTTTCCATCCGCATATAAAGAGTATCATTTAGAAAAAGGGTGGTTTCATTATTTTAAGGTTTTTCATCCATCAAAGCTTGACATAACACTCAGTCCCTTCACTTGAAAGACAAGTTGACATTTCATTACCCTCATTCACTTCAAATTACACATCAACCTCTAGTATTTCAAAACAGAGTTTGACATATCAGCAGAGGGTTGCCATTGTATTTTTAGCTTATCCCTCATTCTCATATCCTTACACCCTCACTCATTCATCTCATTCACTTGTAAAGGCTGCCATTCCACCATCCCTTCATCTAATTTCCATTTGCAATCCTAGGGTTTTCTCAAAGCAGAGTTTTCAAAATTTCAAGAGAGGGAGACAGTGACAGTGGTGGAGAGCCTCAAATTCCAAGGAGGCATGAACACAAAGGTGGAAAGATAAATAGGTCTGAACCCCCTAACACAAGGGAGCTAATGGCATCTCCCATTACTGTTCAATTTTTCAAGCATGTAGGATGCTTTATTTTTTGTGAGAAGGTACAAAAGGTGAAAAACCACCCTGAGCTAACTAGCCTATTCATCATTAAGTTGCATGACAAACAAGTTAACCTTACAGAGGTCAATTTTGAGCTATCTACAGATTTTATTTCCAATTCCACAGGCATACCAACTGTGGGTGAGAAATGGTTCAAGCAGGCCAGCCTAGACATGAGCTACTTTGAACCCTACCTAAAGCCTAGATACAAAGACCACAATAAATCCATCTTTCCTTTCTCACATTTTCTTGACATATATGCACCTATGATGAGAATCATTATGAAATATTTTACATGTGAAGGAATATTCTCACACAATTACTCCTATCACATTAGGCAACTTATGCACTTTACTAGGGTGAGGATGTTGCATCTACCCTATTACCTCTACAGAAGCATTGAAAAAATGGCCTATATAGTGCAGAAGAGAGATTTCCCTCAGCAGATGCAAAGCCTCTTCCATCACTCACTAATAAAAATGGTTGTTATGCGTCAATTGCAGCAGAAGGGAATTCCATGGGAGGTTTTCATTGCTCATGAGGTGTTCACCAATCCACAAGGCCAA
Source organism: Pinus albicaulis (assembly GCA_034641835.2). Lineage (NCBI taxonomy): Eukaryota > Viridiplantae > Streptophyta > Pinopsida > Pinales > Pinaceae > Pinus > Pinus albicaulis. Next base: position 751,401,193 of record CM076577.1, read on the forward strand.
CGGCATCAAGATTACCCTTCATCTTCTCGTCCTCCCATTCCTCCTTCACCATCACACCCCACTACACATCCAACACCGTCCACTCACATTACCCTCCTTCACCGCCATTTCACAATCCCTCACCATCATCTCATCGCACTAGTGCATCAAAAAAAACCGTGAGGCAAGTGGTAGTGAGGGAAATAACAATGAAGAAGAAAACAAAGAAGAAGATGCCAATGAGGCAGATGTCAGTGAGGTAGAGAGCATTGAAGCAAAGAGCAGTGAGGATGATGTCAGTAGAGAAAAGAGAAATGATGACAGTGAGGGAATTGAAGCACATATTAGTGATGAAGATTTCATATTATCATTCGGCAAAGTGATGATGATGACAATTTTTGGCAGTGATAAGGTTTGCAATGATGAAAACATGAAAGGGATATGAAAATATGACTAATACATGCAAAAAAAAAGGCGTTGCAAGTGGCTGGGGTCAGCATCATCAAATGCATGGAGTTGCATCGAAGGCTGTAATGAAGAGGTCATTCGGGTATGTGGGGTGCTACTCTCAGAGGGCTACCCCTCATGAGGGCCGAGACATCTCACACACACCCCGGAATCACCGATGTCGCCGCTTCCATCACCGAACCACGCATACGGATCTCGACTGCGTCGAAAAGGAGCTGAGCTAAGAAACAATCAAGTCAAAGAGCCATGAGAAGTCCCTTTGCTCGATCCAAGGCACCAATTCTTGATCTGAGGCACCAAACAAGAGTGGAAGCTAGAACCAAGGTACACCGCCCTCCAGACCTGTCTTCTGGAATGAATGAGTTGATGTCGATAGAAGGAGGTCTGCCATATGTGAGGCAATAAGGGATCCTCAACTAAGGCACGAGAGAAAATAGTAGAGTGGCTGACAGACTGACACCAATGATGATGATGAAATGGGGGGAAATGAGTAGCGAATAGACAAATTCCCTTGTTAGAGAATAAATAGCATGGATGACCTGGAAGCAACTAACACAATATCATGAGGGATAGGGGACAATGGGACTGAAGGCCATAATGAGTGACAGAGAGAGGGACCAAGCAATGAAGGATGGAGGACTATAGCAGGGTGTGAAGGGACTCAGGATAGACTCCATGAAAGCAACTATGACTCAACTCGGATGCTCTAAACAAGGGTGACTCGATGATGCTGCCACATAGGAAAAGGGTCCAATGGGGACCATAAAATCATGAGTACAAGATGGTAACTCACGACGAAAGTCAACATGAGCATGGAAAAGTATGGAGGCAACATGGTGGCCCCAGTACAAGTGTTGCAAGTGAAGAAATTTGATTTTGAGGAAGGGTGAAGTGGCGCTTCATGGGAAAATGTGTCTCGGTTATGTATCAAATCACTAAAAAATAAAATATACCCATTTGAGGGCTCGGTGAGAGATTTCTATCAGTACAGACGGTTTGGTAAATAGAGCTACAGTTGGATCGCAGCAGGCGAAAGAAAAAAATAGGAGTTTCTCTTTTAATAAGGCATTCTCCCTCCAAATTCATTCATTTTCATGTGGATTTGTGGTGAATGTAGAGAGGAGAGAAGGCCCTAAATCTTGTAGTGATCGTAGCGGACAAACCGACCATTGGAATCGAGATCCATCAGTTGCAGGTAAGAGGCCTAACCCTACTCTTTATTTTCAATGGATTAAAAGTTCAGATTAGGTCCCTAGGGCTCAGGAACAGCTCCCCACTCTTCCTCATGGCCGGGTCACACTTTTTGGGGAAAAAAGTGTGACCTGGGTAGCAATTTTTGGGCCGAAAAATGCGACCTATCCCAGGTTTGGGCCTGAAAAGTGAGACCTGGTAGGGAGGGGTGTTTCTATGCTATTTTTTGGCTGAGCACTAGGATTTTGTGATGAGAAGCAATATTTCCTAGCTGTGTACTAACAAATATGATGATTTTGTGTAGATATGACAGAGTTACGGATTAATTGGAGAGAGAGAGACCTGGGTGAATTATGATCAAAGATCCGAGAGGATTAGGGTGTCTGGAGTGCTTTGGCCAGGTTTAGGGTTTTGAAATTTGTGGAGAACCCTTTGATCAGAGCTAGGGAGCCCTTATTGGCCTGGATTGTCAGCTATTGGGACTTGGACCATGAGTTATTTATATTGAAGGGGCACCAGCTCAAGTTGACAGTCCAGGATATATATTTCCTGACTGGTCTCCCACGACTTGGGATGGTAGGGAATACTCAGCCAGTATCACCATGTGGGTGAAATATCATAGAATTTTTAGAGTGCCATTGTCGGCCAGGTCTCCAAGTCAAGGGGACTTGGATACCCATCAGGGATTTGGAGAGGTTAGAGACCCATGCTGTGGCCACATCGGTTTTGCGAATCCTGGACAACTAGGCACTCCATCACATCATGAGGGGGAAAATGATGCTTGTGGAGAGTGTTTTGAGTGAGACCTACTATGGGTGGGCCCAGATGATGTTTTTGTTGTTGAAACAGTAGTTGTTTCTATGTAAGTGGTAAGTGAACCATGACTGTGCATATGGTACATTTTTGTGCTCTTTCTTCTTTGAGAAGATCCCGACACTTCGACCTCGCATAAAACTCCCAGATGGGGGCCCGAGAGAGCCTAGGATGCACCGATGGGGGTGACTACTGTACAGAGGAGGAGGTGGAGCAGTTAGACAGGTGTTTCGTCTTGATTTATTTGTTCATTGGGATTAGATGCCACTGTATATAGACGACTATACCTATAGTGGGATGGGTTATTGTGGGGACCCGGATTTGCCACTGTCGCCTGGTCGTATATGGGGACCCGATGGTAAGTGAAAAATTGTTAATATTTTATGTGAATGTAAATTTTCTAGAATATTATATGTGGTACTGACTCTTTTACTTTTGGTATGCATATACAGCACCGGTAAAACCGGTCGGGTACATGGGATGACCTACAATATTGGGGGCCGCGGGATCTAGTGGAGCAAAGGCACAGAACAATGAGGATGCAACAGCCCTTCTGGAGGATATCCATCATAGATGTGAGAAGCTTCTAACTGGTGTTTCGGAACACGGCTGGCAAGACTTAGATGACCAGTACATAGAGCCATGCATTGGTTTACCCTTGGAATGGCTAGGGGTTATGCGGTGCATGGCGATGGCCGGACAGGGCATGTGTGATCTACAAGTTGTGGTGACAGAGCCATTGGCTCGGGACCCTCTAGATAGTGATTAGTGTGTAGGGGAAGGTGGTGACCCCAGTTTTGAGTTTTTGTAACATGCTATGGGCATGTCATATGTATCAGAGTTGATGAACTCTAAAACATTTTATACGACACATACTATGGATATGCATCATTTTTATATTTTTATGTTATTGTCTTGTGTTAAATGTATGTGTTAAATGCCAAGCCAGAATATGGTTTGCAATTATATCTACATAGTGATTTTGTGCTCTAGGTACATGACTGAAAGTAATGATTTCAAATTCACGCATCAAAAGCTTCACTCATAAATATCTTCTGAAAAGGATAGGATTATGCACACGATATACACCATTCAATTGCATGACAAGAAGCAGGGAATCTAAACGAACGTGAAGGTGGAGGATGCGATGTGAAAGGGCATCGGCTAATAAACCTCGCACAACATCATATTCGGCCTGATTATTGGTAGAAGTACCAATGCATACACATTTGAAAGAACAAGTGCCTGCAAAGGGGTAAAAATGGCCCAACCTGCTAAGGCTAAATTCCGGGAGTAGCGACTTGCACCATCGGAAAAACCGATATAAGGTGTTGACGGTGGTCCCTATGAAAGGTGCCACAAGACAATAAATGGGAGGATAAAGAAAAATGATGGCAGCCTGAGTGCACAGTATAAATCGAATGCACTCCATAGATCCAATAGACAAGACAAGAATATATTCAATGAAATTTTTGTTAATGGCACCTCGGAGGAAAACACAAGAGGGTGTTCCCTATTCTCCTCAATGGGATGGGTTCTTGTAAGTCCTCAGCACTTCAGATTTAGAATTCCTCTCTCTTGATGGTGTAGAAAACCGAGACAAAAATGGAAAAATATGGCTATGATAATGGATCAATAGCCAGACCAAGAGTTGAGATCCAGAGTGATCTTTTGGCAACAAAAGGTGACAAATGAATGGGAAAACCCTTCTATTTATAACAAAATATTGAGTTAGTCTAGAGATTGGTGCATAATTAAAATATTATTAACCAAATCTAGATCCAACTTTTATGGAATATTTTATTATATTTGTTGGAGGAAAAAGGAATTTGACTTGAGTCAAATCCCCTTATTTGTAAATAATAAATAAATAAATGATTTATTTATCATTTTAAGGATGTGATTAAGTAATAATAAATAAATAAATGATTTATTTATCATTTTAAGGATATTGTTGAGTAATAATAAAATAAATAATGATTTATTTAATTATTTAAGGGAGATGTAGTCATATTTAACAAAGAATATTATTTAAATAATGTTTAAATAGTTATTCTTAGAAAATAATAAGATAAATGATGGTTTATCTAATTAATTTCCTGGTTTTGGGTTAAATATAACCAGGAATATTAATCAAATTTCTATTTAACTAATTATTCCTTGAGGAAAAATCAAATAAATATGGATTTATTTAATGTTTCCCCATGGGGTTTCCTGTTTAGATCATAAACAACTTAATAAAGGAGGTTTACTAAGTTATTTTTCATAGTGAATGCGATTTTACTTGGGGTAAAATTGGTCTTACATGGTGTACTTGGGTCCATCTAATAACAATGGATTAGATGACCAAAAAATGGTGTAACAACAGTCATAAGAGCAGTGAGGGAAGTGAGGCAAATAGTGATGAGGCAGAAAGCAACAGTGATGATGGCAGCCAGGAGATTAGTGATGATAAGAGCCATGATGACAGTGAATATGACAACAATGATGGCAGTAAGACATATGGCATTGAGATAAGTAACATTGAACCTCTTCCTTTGACCTACCAAAAGGGAAGTAGGCATGTGTTTGTTGCCTCTAAAAGGCAAGGGGCAATGCCTTCTACATCAACCAAGCAGCTTGATAAAGGTAAGGAAAAGGTCATGGATGAAGAAGAAGAAGATAAACATGAGACTGAACAAGAATTTCAACTTATTCACATTGAAAGTGATGATGAAAATGAGCAAAGGATCACAACCATGTTGCTTAAAAGAAAATATGCTTAGATCAAAGACCTGCAAAAAAACCTAGGTAGAGCTAAGGATGTGATTCATTATTTTGAGGTTGAGAAAAAGTAGCTGGAGGTAGAGAAGGCTATTTATGAGCTCAGAGCTATCAAAGCTCGGAAAGAGGCTGCAAAGACAAAGGAAAAGCTAGAAGAGGTCTTGGGAACTCCTGATGACACTGAAGAAGAGGAAGAGCAGCTTCCTAGGAAGAGGCCAAGAATAATTGGCTTGAAGAAGACCTTATCTAAGGAGAGAGAGAAAGAGACAACCTTGGCAGAGAAGCTCACTCCAAATGCGTTGTTTTCCATGGAAATAGAATATGATCGGGAACCTTGGATAGAGAGGGAAAATATACACTTAGAGGGTCAGTTGGAGAGGACCAAGAGAGACCTTGACCTCCAAAAGAAGATGGCAAGGAATTATGCCTTAAGAAACAAGATTGTAACGGCCAAGCTCAAAATATCCATTGAAAATATTCAAGCCCTAAAGGAGGCAAAAGGCAAAGAAAATCGTGACATCCTTGCTAATGCTTCCCTACAAGCATCTCAAACCTAATCAACAAGTAAATCCAAATTTTGGCACAATTTTGTAGTTTTTGGATTTTTACTGTTTTGAAGGGCCAAAGGGGTGCTGCGCTCTTTTTTGGGGCACCCATTGGAGGAAAACTTGATATTTTTTTCATCCTTTTGCCAAGGATATCACCCTCACAAAATTTTAGCTCATTTGTAGCAAAAATGGTCCAAAAGTGCCAAAAACATGCAAGAGATCAACTTTCTGCCCTATTTTCAGAGCTGGCGATGTGCCCTGAGAAGTCTTGGAGAATGAGTTTTTGAGAAGGTAAATGGAGTCCAATAAGAAAAATAAAGGTAGTTTTGGAAAGTAGACAGGACAAGCTTTCCAATGAGATATCATGTAGTTCATTTGGACACCTGGAATGCCTCCAATCTTGGTTACAAAACATGAAATTTTTCCCATTGCTGGCGTTGCACCCTTGAACCTCAGTGTTGTGTCCTTGCCAAAAGTCAACAAAACACACTTGGAGATATTTTGAAAATTATTGAGGAGCCTCAAAGTCAGTTTTTTTTTCCAAAGTTAGTTGAGGAATTATTTTTGCATTTATTGAATTAGAATAATTGTGCCTTGGGCCTTGCATGGTCTCATAGGACAAAAATAGCGTTTATGATTGTAATTAATGACATTTTGCTACCCTAGTTAGGGTTTTGGCCCTCCTTTGCAAGTTAAATAATGTATGAAGGCCTCATTGTAGTTGTTGGTTTATTGTTAGACTTAATACATAGACTTGGAGTTGAGCAGAAATTGGTTTTGGAATGTTATGAATGCTTTGATTTGGATGACAATGGAGCCAAGCACACTTGCGGGATTCATGAGCATGGATAATGGTGATGTCCTTCTAAATTAGTTCTTGTTTTCTTATGTTTTTCAGTTTGTTTCATCTTTCTCATGCAGTAGGATAGAAATTTTAGGCTAAGAAATGTTGTTTAGAGGCACCTTAGCTCTGTCTGCTTTCTATTGATTGTATGTTTTCCTCTGCTAGGTCAGTTTAGAGAATTCTTAGTTGATCTCTAATCCCACTCAGCTTGTTTATCTCAAAAATGATTTAATGGAGCCCATGTCAAAGTAGTTTATGGTTAGCCCTGCCTTTTGTATGACTTAAACATGGTTTTTGAGGTCTTTTCTTCAAAGTATTGCTAAATAGGGTTTGACTGAAGAGGTTTATGGTTTGCCCTGCCCTTTTTTCCATCTTGAATGGTTGCTTTTAAGTTCTTTGTATTATGGTTAAGGAATTTTAGGAGTTCCCTTCTCTTCGATCATTACTATATGTTATCTTGAATGTTTTCTTTTCCTGAAGGTGAAATCACTAGAGAATTTACAAGTTTGTTGCTCTCTTTGGTTTGCTGGATTGTTGTCTTAATGTTTAATTTCTAGGGTTTAGTCAAAGAAGCTTATGGTATGCCCTGCCTTTGGTTATTTCTTCATGCATAGTATCCATTAAGAAGTTTCTTGTTATATTACATGTTAAAGGATTCTTAACTGCCCTTTAAACCTACTAATCTCACAATTTATTGTTCACTTCACTCACATAATCTTTAAAGATCTATTTTTCTTTTTTATACTTGTCCTCTAAGACACCCTTGACCTATTGTTGTACCTTTCAATTCCTTTTGCAGACTACATAGCCCAATGGTCTAAACCTCTCCTACTCTATGTGTTCTGCTTGACAGCATCCCCACCAAACAAAACAAACAAACAAACCCTAATATTTATAACTAGCCTAAAATTAAAACCCTCAAATCAATCAACTTACATATAATACACATTTATATAGAGAGCCCTCTCTGAGTCTAGGAAGGCTAGGTCCTATGACTCTAAATATTGGTTTGATGTTACACCTGTACATTTGGTCTTGCCAATTTAACAAATTACGGGGACCCAACACACTTAATTTCCATGTTAACTGTCCATATACCATCCATATACACTCTATTTTTACCAATTTATGCATATCTAGGTATATAAATTAAGTTTTGCATTTTTTAGATGTTTTTACAAAAATTGAATTTTAAGTGCATTTTTGGACAGGACTAAAAATTCCCATAATGGCTTCATTGATGTCATACTTGCAGGACACCTGAGCACGAGCTAAGCACATTTCTATAAACGTTGGGAACAAATAATGGACATGCACCTATTGGTTCGATCAAACCGAGCTAAAACATGTTGAATCAAAGCTGGTCAAACATGACCTATTATTATGGAAATCCTTAGGAAATAGGCCAAATTTAGCATTTTATGGGATTTTCTAGATTTTGAGAGATTAGATGGATGACCTTGACCAGAATAATGGGATAAGGATAGACGTGTCTGTTAGAGACATTTTAGTTAAGTTTGTTTCATATTTTTCTATTTAATCCAAAGACATTGAAGGCATGAATATGTAGAATTTGTATTATTTCACTTTGATATTTATGAACTTTGGGAGATAATTAAAGAACCAATTCTATATTATTTTATGTTGTTATATATGGTGCATTCTTGATTGAGTTTTAGTAGCTGATAAGTATTTTCAGTGTGTCAGGCAAGGGTGGAGCCCCCCCACATCGAGCTAAGTGCACTTTCTGGTTCATTTAGTTGCAATTTCCTGAACTAGTTTTGTTTCATTTTTAATCTGTTAATTAGATGTATGATGATATGTTATGATTGCTGATGAATCTTAATATTATTTCTAATCTGCATATGAAGGGTCAAACCAGTGTTTAAGTTAAACTCTCCTTCTATCTGATCAGAAACTAGAAACTAGAATTCAACATTCTTGCTTTTAAGTGATTTTCTGAATTTCCAGTTTTCTTACAATGGCATTAATGATGAATGAATTTATAATTAAGGACAATAAGGACCATATTAATTAGGAGCCTCTTCTATTATTCTTTTATGCATCTTGATCTATTTTTCATTAGTGATTTTGATTTCTGTTCATGAAGTAGTATTGTAGAGAAGGTCAACCAAGTTCTCCTAAGTTAGGAGCTTCTTCTTATGCTTATTACATATTGAATTAAAAATTATTTAGTTAATTTTTATATTTTTAATATTAATTTCCTTTAAATTCAATAATTCATATTCTAAACTTGACTGTAGTTGAAATCCATATATATTTATATGCTTCTAAGTTCTACAAACCTAGATTGATAACAAATACTTGTGTTAGTTTACCCACTAAATAGACCCAAATAGGAATATATATATATATATATATATATCAAAAACAAAAAAAACATAGTTTGTCTTTTACGATGTTTCTTTATGCCTAGAGATAGAGATTAGAAGGGTAGATTCGTCAAACAAAACCCCCCAACAATTTAGCCATCCACAAGACTAACAACACCAATTGCTGGAAGACCTACTCTAGAGGAGTTAGAGGAAAAATAGAGATCAGGACAAAGATTAACTCTAATTTAAATACAAACCTTTTTGGCCTTGGAGGTAAAAAGAAATAAATCACCAAAAGAAACTCCTTTCCTAGGAAAACAAAAGGAAACAAGAAAACCAATTGTTGAACAATTAGAACAACCTGTCCTCAAACAAATTAAGATAGTTTAGGAAATACAAAATCAACCTCATATTGAAACATTACAAATCTCTAAACAGGAAATGACTCAAGAAGGAGAAGGATATAATATTCCAATTATGACTCCCGAACAAAGAATTGAATATGAGAAACAACAAAGAGAATGGAAAAGAAAAAGAGAGGAAGAAAGGAAATTAGAAGCAAAGAGAAAGAGAGAGGAAGACAGAAGAATAGAAGCACAAATAAGGAGAGATGAAGAAGAAAAAGAGAAAATGAAAACAAAAGACTACATGATAATGAACAAGAAAATGATAATGATCAGGAATCTACTTTTGGATTTCCAATATTAGACACAAGAGAAATACTAGGAGAAAAAGTGAAAATGAAAAACGTTCCACCTTCTGTATTGCCCAAATTTTATGGAATGTCAACATAAGATCCTGATTCATTTATGTTCGAATTTGATATCTTATGTAGAACTTATGGATACACAAATAACACACACAAGCTTCGTCTCTTTCCTGCTACTTTGAAAGTAGTAGCATTAAAATGGTTTATGGGTTTATGAGAACATACCATAGCTTCTTGGGATGATATGAAGAATTTTTTTCGTAAAAAGTATCAAGCTTATTGTAGGGCTAGAGACTCAAAAGAAGATATTTTTAGAATGACACAACAAGAATATGAAATTTTGGAGGAGTATTTAGAGATATTTCTTTACAATCTACAAAAATCCAAACAACATTCTCTGAATCCTGATACCATCCGCACAATTTTTCTTATGGGTATAAGGGATGAATAATTAGATATTCTAAATGTGATGGGAAAAGGAGAAATGTAAAACCTACCATTTGATGAAATTTATGAACTTTGTCAAAATATTCTAGGGGAAGATCAAAAAGTGGAAAAAGAGATGTTACATTAAGAGCTTCCAAATCTGCAGCAAGTGGAGTAACAAGAGTAGAAATAGGAAGTTTACTAGAAAAATTTAAAACAAATATCTTGAGAACTTTGGGAACACAAGTAGATGTCTTAAAAGAAAAGAATAAGAAATAAGGACAAGATCAAATCTTAGCAATATTTTGTCCAAAGTGTAGGCAAAAACATCCACTTAGATAATTTCCTTTGCAAGGTATACAAGTGTGTGGACTTTGTACAAAGAATCATGCAACTGAAAAACTGTCCAAAATTGAAAGAGTTGCAAATGGAAGAAGTACAAGGGGTAGATTATCTCTACTATATGGAACCAAGGAGACCTTGGAAACTAAGGATTTCTCAACAATTCCCTCAACAAAACCCCCAGAATTATCAATATCCTCCTCAGAATTCATGGAACACTCCAATTCCATGGCAGGCTTGGCCTCTGCAACAATATCAGAGCCAACCTACACAAGGTTGGAAAGGATATAGTTATGGAAACTAGCCACCTCAACAAATGTACCCTCAACAATATCAATATCAACAACCATACTAGTAACCATACCCTCAAAAACCATTCCAATACCAACAATTCCAACAACATCAACCAATACCATTTCCACCACAAAATCCTGCACCAATACTAACTCAACCTCAACAGCTTCAGCTTCCTTTTAACCAATCACCTCCTATACCAGCACAATTTCTAGCTCATCGAGTAGCTAATCCAAGTAAAAAGGTGGATAAAGTAGCATACAATGTGGAAGAAGCAACATAATTTCCTAAATATTCTATTATTCCCATACAGGATGTTCACTTAAGGTCTGGGAAGGTGTTACACAAAAATTCTCCTCCAATAATAGAAGAACAAACTGAACAAGGAGAACAAACTCAAAAATCTCAACCAGAAAATGAAATTCAGAAAGGAAAAGCTATTATGACTCAAACACCACCCTATCAAGAGAAGTTAGTACAACATAAAATTCCAATGTTTCTACCTGAATTTGATATTTTGGATGAATTTAAGAATACATATTTCAAAATTCCTTTGTTGCAGGAAATAAAAGATATTCCAATATATGAAAAAACAATAAAGGAGTTATGCATCAAGAAATCTAGCAGAAGGAAAAGAGATCCACCCACAATCCAGGTCATTGGTAGATTAGTTAGCCTTATGTCTACAAAGACAACAATTGAAAAATATATTGACCCTGGGATCCCTATGGTTACCATCTCGATCAATATTTTTTCAGTTCTAAACACTTTAATAGATTTGGGAGCAGCTATAAATGTTATGACTACAAAGACTATGAAACGTTTGAATTTTAACAACATTAGACCTATTACGACAATTTTAGAGCTTGCAGATAGATCTAAAGTTGTACTAGAAGGAATATTAGAAGATATCATTGTCTCTTTGGATTCATGGGAGTATCCTGTATACTTCCTCCTTTTGTAGCCAAAAACAAATTTAAGAGGCCGTCCTTTAATTTTAGGCAGACCATGGTTAGCCACTGCAGATGCCTTCATTGGATGCAGACCAGGAAGTATGATTATTGCACATGGGGATGAAAGGAAACATGTTACACTCTATCCTACAACACAATCTCATTCTTTATTATCATGGCTGGATGGACAAGAATAATAGGAAATCAATCTATTCTTATTATTAATGAAGTCTATAATTTTAGAGAAGAGGAAGAAAATGAGGATCTATTAGACCTTTTCATCTCAGAACCAAATATTTTGGAGCAACTTAGAATAACACAATATGAAGCTGCAAGTAATATTTTAAATCAGTGTTTTTAGGAAAAATGTACTATTAAATCACTGCAAAATTTATTTGAAAGTATTTTTCTTGTTAAATCAATTACCAATTCAAAGAGTAAAATCATTGAAATCAATCCTAGAAGGAATTTGAATATTGGTAATAATTTACAATCATAACAAGAACAAGAGGTAATAGCACTATTACAGAAATAATCAAAAGCTTTTTCCTGGGATTACACATTCATGCAGGGGATTCATCCAAAGACATGTATTCACCACATTTACACTGATGATCAAATAAAACTAGTAAGATAACCACAAAGAAGAATGAATCCTATGATGAAGGAAATACTGAAAGAAGATTTGCAGAAATTGTTACAAGTTGGATTCATCTATCCTATTTATGATAGTTAATGGGTTTCTCGCTTAGTTGGGGTGCCTAAGAAAAATGGAAAGTGGATAATATGTGTAGAATACAGGGAGCTCAATAAAGCCACATTAAAAGATCATTTCCCTTTACCATTTATTGATTAAGTACTAGATTCATTAGCTGGGAAGAAATTATTTTCTTGATGGATTTAGTGGATACAATCAGATTAAGATAGCATTGGAAGACAAAGATAAAACAACATTTACTTGTCCATGGGGAACATATGCATATAATATTTTTCCTTTTGGGCTATGTAATGCACCTACTACTTTTCAGAGAGAAGTCCTTGCAATATTTGCTGATCTGATCCATGAATGTGTAGAGGTCTAGATGGATGATTTCATTGTATATGGCAGAACATTTGATGATTGTTTAAAAAATCTTTAAAAAGTTTTGAAAATATGCATAGAGACAAATCTATCTCTCAGTAATGAAAAATTCTTTATGATGTTAACCGAGGGGATAATGTTGGTACACCATATTTCTTCTTTAGGAATCAAGGTGGACCTAACAAAAATACAAGTCATTGTGAATTTAATGTCACCCAAAACACAAAAGGAAGTAAGAAGTTTCTTGGGTTATGCAGGCTACTATAGGAGATTTATTGAAAATTTATGCAAAATAGCTCTACCTCTATTCAAGTTACTTGCAAAAGATATTGAATTCCAATGAAAAAATAATTGTCAAACTGCATTTGAAATATTAAAAGAAAAATTTTCAGTTGCACCCATTCTTTGAGGACCAAATTAGTCATTTCCATTTCATATATCTAGTCATGCATCTAACACTGCTATATGAGCATCACTTGGACCGAAATAGAACCAGTTTAACTATTCCATATACTTCATAAGAAAAAACTTAACACCGATAGAATTAAACTATACAGTTACAGAAAAAGAAATGTTAGTTGTAGTGCATGCAATTAATAAGTTTAGGCATTACATAACAGGTTATCAAGTATTCATTCACATAGATCATTTAGCCATAAGATATTTAATGAACAAAGCAATTACAAATGCCATAATTACTAGATGGTTGTTATTGATGTGAGAATTTAACATCACTGTACAATATCGACCAGGTAAGGATAATCAAGTAGCAGAAATTCTATCAAGACTTCATTCACCTAGTGATCGAAATCCTGTTACAGATAATTTCCGAGATGAACATCTATTTGCTATAACTGTAAAAAATCCATGGTTTTCAGATGTAGCCAACTATTTATCATATGGAATCCTAACATCACATTACACAAATAAACAAAAAAGAAAGATAATTAGAGAAAGTGCTAGATATAGTTGGGTCAATGGTGACCTCTTTTATACTAGTTTTGATCTGATAATAATAAAATGTGTTAGAGAAGACGAGATTATAGATATTTTGAAAGCATGTCATGATGAGCCATGTGGTGGTAATTTTGCAGACAAGCGGACGACATACAAAGTGCACAAACTTGGCTACTACTGGCCAACAATATTCAAGGATTCCAAAGCCTATGTTAAGAGATGTGACAGCTGCAAAATAACTGGGAGACCAGTGGTATCAGATGAAATTCCATTAAAGCCACAAGTAATCATAGAACCATTTGAGAAATGGGCTCTAGATTTTGTGGGACCAATAAAACCGCCATCAAACAGAAAGAAGTACATCCTAGTATGTACAGATTATGTTACTAAGTGGGTAGAGGCAAAGACAGTGGCAAGAGAAACAGAAGAAATAGTGGTCTGTTTTCTATTTGAATAAATATTTGTAAGGTTTTGAGTTTCGAGACAAATTTTTACAGACCAGGGAGTAAAATTCACCTCCAATTTTGTAAGGGATCTTACAAAAAAGTACAAGATGAAACACATAAATCTACTCTGTACCATCCCCAAGAAAATGGAAAAGTGGAGTCCACTAAATTTTTTTTGGAGAATATCATGACAAAAAATGTGTAGATGAATATAAAAGACTGGTCGGAAAAGTGAAGAGATGCACTATGGGCATACCGGATCACATGGAAGAAAAAAACTAGATTCAGTCCATACCAGTTGGTATATGGTAGGGAAGTCTTGTTACCCATAGAATTTTAAGTACATACATATAAACTTGTAGCCGAAATGGGAATGGAACAATCTAAAGCACAACAACAACAAGTGATTCAATTAAATGAACTGGATGAAATAAGATAGAAGGAAATGGAACATACATCATTAGTGCAAGAGCAGAGAATAATGGCATGATCTATTCATCAAGAATAGAGTTTTTCAAAAGGGAGACTGGTCACTTTTGTTTGACTCCATGTATAAATATTTCAAAGAAAAGTTTACAGCTCATTGGCTTGGGCCATATGAGATAGAAGAGATATTCGACAATGGAGCAATCAAAATAAAAACAATAGATTAAGTGTCAATTTAATTTGTAGTTAATGGACATACGCTTAAAGTCTACAATAAGCCTATCAATAAAGAGGATTTTCTGAAAATAATTTCAATAGAAACTGATATGGAAATAATGGAACAACATAATATGCCTTCCTTAGTTCTAGAAGAATAAAAATAAAATAATATATATATATATATATATAATAAAAGAGTTTGGTTGTGAAAATCTAGGAGACTGGCACAATAAAAACTCGAATTCATATCAGAAAAAAAAACTTGTTTGGCCAATATGAATTATGTATTTTGTTTTGTCTTTACTTCAGTATTATTTTGCAGAGTTAATCCTCCAAGACATGCAAGACTTGAGGAAAAGTCTTAACATCATCAAGGGGGAAGTTCGTAATAAACTATGCAAATAGTTTGAGCAACTGAATTGCAGAAGGAATCTGAGTTACATGATAGAAGGGACATGATACATCATTGAAAATATTATGCAGAAGGGACCTAAGACATCATTGAAAATATTGTGCAGAAGGGACCTGAGATATCATTATGTAGAAGGGACCTATATTATATGACAAAAGAAACTTGAAACATTGTTGAAAATTACACGCCGGAAGGGAATTGAAACACTATTTATAATACCACTGTAGAATGGACCTGAACAACATCAACATTCAAACCTAAAGTACATGTCAGAAGGAACCTGAAACATCAATTACAAAATGCAGAACAAACATGAACAACATCAACATTCAAATATCCTGAATCAATATCAGATGCGAACACAAGAAGCAGAAATAAGTCTCTACATTTCAATATATCTTGGAAGAACCATCGTTATGATAATAAATACATCAATCAATATTTTTACCAGAGGACATCATTGACATCAAGTATTTATGGGAGTACAAGTACAGTAAGTGAAAAAATTTGCTCTTAAAATTTTGATTTTTTAAAAATTTTCTAGAAGTTGTTAAGACTAATTTAGTGCTTGATATGCATTCCATTACATTTTATCTATATCCTCCTACCTACATTTCAAAACAATACCTTCATTATCCTATAATCATATTCATTATAATACTATCCCTATTCATACCCCCTTTCCTACATTTACCCTCATACATTAACCATCATTCTATATACCATATTTCATTACCCCTTTCCTACATTTAACCATCATTCCATATACCGTCATTCCAATCATTTTTAAACCATCACATTAATCCTAATTATTTTCTTAAGCATATGGATCAAGAATTAAAGGCTCAATATTCAAATGCTTGTTGACCTACAAAACAACAAAGGTTAGTGTCATGATAGAAATTTAATTTTAAAAATGACCATTCTAGGGTCATTTTAAAATTAAATTAAAAAATATTGAAACCTAAGATACAAAGAGAAATATGCAAATATATATATATATATCATATTATAAGGTATGGAAATGGGCACACAATGCAAAATGACAAAACAATGAAAATGACATAACCCAAGTTGAAATGCAAACACAATGCAATGAAAACACGAATTATGATGCATAGCAATTAAGGTATGGGCATGTAAGGAAATGAATGTGGATATGAGTCAAGAAAAAAACAACAGAGAATGTGGGTTATGGTGACAGGACATATGCAGACACCATGGAACAAGGATGTAGTGCAAATCAGAAAAATGAAGCCACGAAGGCATCCGAGTCAATGGTCGGCATGAAAACCGGTCAACGTAATTTTAAAAACATAGTGCTATGACATAAAACAAACCCTGTGTGAATTCTGAAGCCTCTGCCATTTTAAAAAAAACCAAAAAACCTCTATGATTTCATTCTTCTTTCACCATCATAGCCATTACCAGGCTCAGAGAAAGGAAATCTATGTTGTGCAAACCATAGGCACGTGTTCGAACACCCAGTGAAGAATGAAATTGATTGAGAAAACATAGAGAGGTTGTGAAGAGAAACTTAAGCTGAGAGAAGAAATCATAATAAATAGTAAAGGAGGAGTGGACAAATAAGAAGAGGGCGCATTGATGTTGATTGATATTGGAAGCCAAGATATCTTCTCGTCTTGTTGATCAAACACTCCAACAAATTCCAGTGATCTCGTGGAAGACAACAGGTAAGCACAAACTCCAGATTTTTCAATTTGATGAACGGATATTAAGAATAAATGAAACTCAGGATTGTGTGTTAAACATGAGTTAAACTAAAAGTTATAAGTGAGAGTCTCTGCCACCGTTTAGGCTTACTCTACCACCTATTAGCACATGAGGATTCTGAGATGTCAAAGAGGAGTCTTAACAGTAGTGATGTTGTGAAAACACAGGGATATGAGGCTCAACTTAGAGAAAACCTCAGATTGTTCCAAAGCAGGTAAAATGAAATTTAATTCCTCCACATATAGCCACAAAACTGTCATATATTAAAAAAAAATAGTGTTGCACAATGAGTGAATTTTGAAAAATACAGTGAGCCATTTGATGATCCATTTGATGTTATTTCGATATACACAGTGAGCCATTTGTTGATTATTTTTTCAAACAGTGAGCCTAAATCATTTTAGTTTGAATACACAATGAATTTTTCTCTGTGGCAGAAGAATTATGTATGAATTCGAAGAGCAGAAGGACACTATGAAATAAAATTGTTTTAATTTTTACACAATAAATTTAAAGGAAGTGAGTTCTACACCAAAACAGAGGAGATTTTTTACAAAATTTTGATAAAAAAGAGAATAGAAAATGAGAAATAGAGTAATAAAAGCATTTTTACAATGTTTTTATGATCTTTCTATATCAAAATTTTGTGTTTTTATCAGTTTTTGGAAGCAGTGGGCTCGTTTTTGTAGAAGAACAGAGATTGAAGAAGATTGATTTCATTTCTTTGTGAAGAGCAACAGAGAAGAGGTAAGCCTTATCACCATGAACAAAATGCATGAATAAGTCAACAAATATATATATGTGTGCATATATTTTATTTTAAATATGATAATATTGATAGTGCAAGGTTACATAAATTGGTTTTCAGAGCATATGGCTACCAAGGTAGAACCAAAAGATTTCCAAATTGAGCATTAGGAAAAAGAGACCATAGAAAAACTTTATCAGGCTGGACTAATAGGCTTCCTCCAAAAATTTAATGGACACCATGAAAGCATCACCAAGGAGTTCATAAACAATTATGCACAAGATCAAACCATGGTGGGGAACCTAGTTATCCCATTAAAGTCAAAATCCATTTCTCAAGCTTTAAATCTACCATTGTCAGGGGAACAATATCATAAGGGCTTGCACTTTAAAGATAAGGGATGGAATTTATTTTTGGAGAAAAATAGGAAGGGATCATTTGATAGAACCAAGGGAAATTTGAGGGAATGGTTTAATGAGCCATGGGCAGAGTTGATGTTAATTATTCAGAGAATTTTCACATTTGACATTAGGCACAATGTAGTGTATCTCTATCATATCAAATTTCTACAACATATCAAGGGAGAATAAAAGTCAATTTTCCATAATTCTTCTCTAAAAATTTGATTAAAATGATAGATAATGTGATGAATGAAACTAAACCCAAGGAAGCACAAATATACCCTCAGGGACTTATCAAAATCCTTGTGGAATATCAAATGAAATCCAAGGGTGTAGTGTGGAAAGAGTTTTTAACTCAACATCATTTTGAAGAACAAATCATAGAGGAGAAGTTTAAACCAGTTCATGAAACAAAGAGCATAATGAACTCACCTCTTTATCCTAGGAAAAGGTCCAAAAAGCAATAAGATACTATCATGGTTGAGAGAGAAGCATATTTCCTATCCATTCCCATGAGACAAAGGAGAAAAATTCCAGTAGAAACAAGTAGTAAAGAGAAAGACCCTGAGGTACAAATTGTTGAAACACCCCCACAGAAAAACAAGTTGATGAAATCATCGAGAGATTGAAAAAAGAAGCCTATGAAAATACATTGGAGAGAGATTCATACTTTGATAATGTTGAGGTAGAATCCACTTCATTTTCCAAAGACACAAGAGAAGAAGAGAAAGAGTTGCACCTTAGCAATATAAAAGAGTTAATAGATCAATTGGAGGTAAGAAGAATTCTAGAGAGGCATTTGAAGAAAGAACACAATAAATACATGAAAAAAAAATACAAAATTTATCAAGGAAAATGAAAAGATGAATGAGAAAGTTGGAAAATTGGAAACAAAGAATACCCTTCTTTATAAACAAGCTTACAAGTGTCTCAATGAGAAAAACACATGGAAATACAAGTATGACACACAAAAGGTCATGGCTTCAATCTACAAGGGAGAAAAATATAAAGGGATATATTTTTTTTTCAAGAAACACATTAGGAGGCATCTGGATCAGGTACAGTGTCTACATCAGAGGTCAGAGGGCCCAAGAGAAAGAAACAGGCATGAGGACATGCTTGTACATCAGCAAGGTGCAGATGTTGGCCCTCGTTTTTGATCCAATTTTGCTTAATTAAATACACTTAATTTCCATGTTAAAAATCCATATACACTCTATTTTGACCAATTTATGCATATCCAGGTATACAAATTAAGTTTTTAATTTTTAGGTGTTTTTACAAAAATTGAATTTTAAGTGCATTTTTGACATGGCTAAAAATTCCCGTAATGGATTCATCGATGTAATACTTGCAAGACACCTGGGCACGAGATGAGAAAATTTATATAAATATTGGGAACTAAGAATGGACGTGCACCTATTGGTTCGGTCAAATTGAGCTAAAACATGCCCGATCAAAGTTGGTCAAACATGTCCTGTTATTCTCAAAATCCCTAGGAAATAGGCCAAATTTAGCATTTTATGGGATTTTCCTGATTTTGAGAGATTAGATGGATAAGATCAACCAGAATATATGGGATAAGGATAGACATGGTTGTTAGAGACGTTTTAGTTAAGTTTGTTTCATATTTTTCTATTTAAGCCAAAGACATTGAAGGCGTGAATATCTAGAATTTGTATGATTTCACTTTGATATTTTTGAACTTTGGGAGCCAATTGAAGAACTGGTTCTATCTTCTTTTCTGATGTTCTATAAGGTGAATTCTTGATTTATTTTCAGTAGCTGAGAATTAATTTTTGTGTGCGAGGCAATGGTGGAGGGCCCCACACCGAGCTAAGTGCACTTTCTGGTTAATTTAGTTGCAATTTCCTGAACTAGTTTTGTTTCATGTTTAATCATTTAATTAGATGTATGATGATATGTTATGATTGCTGATGAGTATTAATATTAATTCTAATCTACATATGAAGGGTCAGACCAGTGTTTAAGTTAAACTCTCCTTCTATATGATCAGAAACTAGAAACTAGAATTCATCTTTCTTGCTTTTAAGTGATTTTCTGAATTTCCAATTTTTTAACAATGGCATTAATGATGAATGAATTTATAATGAAGGACATAAAGGACCTCTTTAGTTAGGAGCCTCTTCTATTATTCTTTTATGCATCTTGAGATATTTTTCATTAGTGATTTTGATTTATGTTCATGAAGTAGTATTGTAGAGAAGGTCAACCAAGTTCTCCTAAGTTAGGAGCTTCTTCTTTTGCTTATTACATATTGAATTATAAATTATTTAGTTAAGTTTTATACTTGTAATATGCATTTCCTTTAAATTCAATAATTGATCTTTTAAACTTGACTGTAGTTGAAATCCATATATTTTTGAGATGCTTCTAAGTTCTACATGCCCAGACTGATAATAAATACTTATGTTAGTTTACCCAGTAAACAGACCCAACAGAGCCAACACACTTTCATGCATATATTGTGAATATAGTAGGACTACTCTTGTTGTATTTGTGATGTATGTTGTTTAACTTATGAATATGATTATGAACTATTTCGCCCGCGTTTTTATTTATCTTGTTGGATGCGCGTTGTTGTGTTAATCCGTCACCTTAACTTGTGAACTATTCCACTTGTTAGTTTGTGTGATTTATTTTCACTCATGTGTTCCTTCTAAGCTGCGTACTATTACATAATTCTTATGGTTTATTGGAACAAGGTCCCATAAAGCTGCAAATTTTGTACAATTTTGTATAATTTTGGTATTAATTAGTCTAACCCAGGGGTTTTTGGGTGGGTCAAAGCCCCGAACACATTGTAATGGGTCAAGGGTAGACCTAGAGTCTGAAAACCACAGTTTGTGGACCACAGGAAATCATAGGCTAAGTTGTTATAAATAGATGAACATTTTGAGTCTAAGAGGTAGAAAAGAACTTGGACTAATGCTACGTGCGAACTGTTAGATCTATTTTGGGTTGTTTTGGGTAAGGACTCCTACTGGTTGTGTGCACGGAGATCCTCAGTCTTGCTGTGTGTGGAACTTGTTGGTTGTGTGCGCAGGGCTATGTTTTGGATTGTAACTGGGTTTTTGGATGCTAATATATGCGGATATAGTTGAAGTATCTCTGTGTTATCTAGATCTATTGTGTTAATGTTGATGTGAACCTTTGGAATCCATTGAAGCTGTGAATACATCTATGCTATCTGTTTATGCTGCGAATATATTTGTGTTATGGTATAAAATATATCAGTGATCTGCTATAGACATGTTTATGATAGTATGTGCTGGTAATTGATGATAGGCACGTGGATGCGAATGTACTGACTAGATCTGTAGATGGTAATAACTCTGTTATGATTAATTGCGGATTATACTGTTAACAAACCTGTGAACTGCTCAGTGCGAATCTGAGAGGTTGTGAACACAGATCTGCTTGACTTATCTACTCTCTCTCTCTGGGTGCCGAAATTTGGTTCCAGCACCCTCCCATATTGCTTTGGGTGAGACTTTGGCCTGCGCAAGTGGTTCACTGCTGAAAGGGCTAGTAGTATAGGGGTTTGTTGGCAAACCTTAACCTCCAAACCTGGGTTAGGACCCCTCAATCCAACAAATGGTTCCATTTCCGGGACCATGATCATTTTGAGAGGGAGATCGGGTAATGCCAAGGGAACATTAGAGAACTGAGAGGGTGGAAATTGAAGAGTGGTTTGAAAAATAGGTTCAGGAATTTGCTGTGAAGGAGAATCAGAGCACGAAGTTGACCGCTGGAAAGTGGAAAAATAAGTACATATTCACTGAGTTATGCAAAATTTTCTTTGTAACATTTGCGAACGAGCTTCAAGAGTGGTTGGCGAGGCTCATAGATTTCCAGAGGTGTTGGAAGGACGAGCGGGTCACACAGTGGAATCCAGAGTTGATCCAGTAGTTAGAAAGAATTAATAATACCATCACCCATACGGTAGATCACTTGGTGGATAGCGTGCTGGGAGGATTTGTGACAGAGTTCGCATTCGATCAGTTGATGTCCTATTCTGAGGCAAAGAGGAGGTTCTTCAAGGGTTTCCAAGGTAAGTTTCTGAAAACACTGCCATTATTAATCAAATTTTTGCTGTGCAAAAAAGGCATTCTGTGTGGACACACCGAGTGAATGACCTCCTATTTGGGCGAAATCACAACGCGAAGTGGTAAGTACTATCGTACTAATCAAGAAGGATATAGATCTATCTACAGTCCATTAAGAGAATCGGTTGCGCATAGCCCTCCAGCTACACCACTGTCAAGTCAGCATAGGGGTAAAAACTCACCCATTCCTCCACCGCCACCAGAAGACGATATGGCCTCGCACATGAAGCTACCTACCTTCAAGGGTGTAGGGGATGAGGATATGGACCGATTTTTGTTTGTCGTAGAATCTGTTAGTCATCGGTATTTTTCACTTGTTGGTGATGACTAGTTGTAACAACCAAGTTTTCTAGCAGCTGATCTAAAAAATTGTCAAATTTTCCCGCTGGAAAACACCCATAAACATTTTTTTCCCTCCTACCTTTTCAATCTTCCCATGACGAGATGAAACCTCATTATCAAGTCCTATCTAGCCTCATCCATACTAGCTTTTCCATTAGCTCCAAACAAAACAATCCAAATCTGTCCAAAGAGGTCTCCCCTAAGTTAGGAAGTGGCGCTTTAGGCATTTCCCCCTTGGCAAACTATCCTAAAGCCAAAGAACCTCCATCTGCTACAAACAAGTCATAACAGACCCTCCCATTCCGCAAGTAAAGTTGGTTTCAACCCTAGGTCGCGCCACTAATGAACCCTCAAGTCTCAGCTATACATGTACCATAGGTCAAATTGATTTTAGGTGGTTTTACAGTGTTTTCATGGATCTTTCAAGAACAAAAACATACCAGCGTTCCCATAAGACTATTTTTTTCCACATGAGAAGACAACTGCTTCTCATGTGATTTTGAGCCTGGAATGCAGCTACAGGGCAGAGAGTTGTTTCATTAAGCTCCTGTGATCACAGTCAAAGGTTAGTAAATTATGAAT
Source organism: Pinus albicaulis (assembly GCA_034641835.2). Classification (NCBI taxonomy): domain Eukaryota; kingdom Viridiplantae; phylum Streptophyta; class Pinopsida; order Pinales; family Pinaceae; genus Pinus; species Pinus albicaulis. The sequence goes on from CM076577.1 coordinate 751,424,337, forward strand.
GACAAGAAGCACTTTGAAAATACTAGCCAAACTGCTTATGATGCCTAAAGAAGCACATAGACATTTGAAAAGCAGATTTACATATCTCAGAGAAATGGTCATCTTAACTATTATCAATTTTTCATTCTTCATTGGCTCAAGCATGACAAGACAGTGAAAGGAAAAATAACACTGTTAACAGCTGATGAGATGGCATGACTGAAAAACCTCCTTCTTCTATAAGCAGAGTGTTTTTGAAGACTGAAGAACCTCCTTCATTTTATAAGTAGAGGGTTAAGAGCGCCTCCTTCATCTATAAGCATAGGGCCAGTAGATCAAGTTTGATTCTAAGAATTTGCACAGACTAAAGCACATTTTTTTGGCATACAGTGAGACAACAACTAAGAGTTTTTGAGGTAACAATTATGTTAAAGGCAAGGGAAAAGCAGTAGTGCTTTAAAAAATTGTTTACAGGAGTTTTCTTTGTTATTTAGTTACTGTGTGAAGCTAGTGGGTTCATCATCAATGAAGAAATATTATTAAAACGGATGGCCAAAGGAGTCAAAAGGTCTTGGTCTCAAAGTGACCTCTGCCATCAAGTATAAAGGAAACCACTATTAGTATGTCCACCAAGCATTCTTCAGTTGGTTAAGACAGAGGTTGAAAAGCAATCATGGCATATGGAAAATATTTTGAAGGGACTGCTCTCAAAATGGATGAAATGAATGAAAACTCATGTTTTTGCAGACCTCCTTCATAGAAGAACAAAGGGACATACTTCCCTTGTTCACTTTTCAACTTTAAGTGCATCATCCCCTGTTTTATTTTTACCCACAGTAAAAAATAAGCTCAAACAGCGCCTGCCAGCTAAATCAGTTTCACGATAGGGTATCACTACCTCCAAAGCATCAAGAGCAAACAATGTCATTTTAGGTTTCAAAAGGTTGAAGCTACCTCCTTCAAAGTGTCAAAGAAAACCTCACATAACACAAGGTGTCTTTCTACAGGTGTCCTTTTTCAATAAGAAAAACAAATAGGTGATGATGATATTCAGAGGTGCTTCTCTTTCTATTCATAAAGACCTTTTTTCAACCGATCAAAAGTGACAGCAGATGAGCCATACAAAGACAAGAGGTGGAAAAGGGATTTTGAAATTGCAATTAAGCTTCTTCCCCAGTAAAAAGGCAGTTACACTCAAAAGGCACAGCTACAGTCTTTCATGTGGCTCATAGCAAAATTTTCTTTTCCACGGTACAGTTATCAAAGAGAAAACAATTCTCCATTCCTTAGCAAGAAACCGTGAAAGTTTTTAATTTTTAAATAGGGGTTGCTTTACTTCAAAAGGGGTCAGGCTTATAAAAGAAATGATCGTTGCCACTATGTCTTTGTTTGAACAAAAAGGAGTCTTAGTTATGTTTTCAAAAGATATGAGGTTCATTTTTTGGTTTTAATCCAAAGGCCTTTTAAACGTTTTCAAAACCTTCTTTAAGCACACCAAAGGGTTTTGATATTTTTCAAATACGAGGGTTAGAGACCGCTGCCCATACCTATTTTGCATTTCAAAACGAAAACAAACTCCCCTTTGCTGTTCACTAGGTCGAGGAAGGAGTTTTTGAGCGAAATTCACAGAGTTTTCGGGCTTGAAGACCGTGCGGCGCACCTGTAGAGTTGCGCAACGCGTTCAGGTAAATTTTTTCCAAAGAGTTCCACTGTTGCGCGGCGCGCCTGTAGGCGCTGGTCACGACCGCCCGTCGATGACCCGACAACCTTCTATTGGGCGGCGCCTTCCTTGCTGAACGTGTCGCGCACGTTTTAAATGCTCAAAGCACTTCCAACAAGTCTCGAAGTTGCTCAAACCCCTAAAACAACGTTTTTCATTGATTTTAAAGGTATTTTATGTTCCTCCTTGGTATATTCAAAATTTCTAAAAGGGTAATCAATGCTGCGTTTTTCAAAGACTAAATGATGGTGAAAAAATGAAACTCTGGATGTAAATCAAGGTGTGTTGGGGATTAAAAGGTTTTAAGGCTATTGTTATAGTTGGTTGAAAGAAAGGTGGTCATGCTTATTTCAAAGAAACTGAAGCTACCCTTGAAACTGAGATAAAACCATAAACTCTAGCAGCTATATGCATTGGTGAAAAAAGTGCTTAGGAGGGTTGATCTTTTTATTTAAAAACTCCGAGCTTGCAGTGGAAATGATTGCCCAACACTGACATAGTAAAAATGGTGGGTTCTTATTGATGTCTAAAGACCTAACAAACTGCCCTCAAAACAAGTTGAAAGGTGGAGGCAGTGTTTAAAGGGAGGAAAAGCACAATGTTTGAAAAGTGGAACAGTGGGCCTAACTTCAATAGTAGTGATCATTGTATAAATGCTTTTCTATTTCAAAAGTCCTCTCTGTGGGGTAAAAAAGCAAAAAACCATTGTTTCCTCCTTTGTTCTATAAAGAAGATTTATGATGAGGGTGAGCTGCCTTATGATGACACACAACAGCCAAAAGAGACTGAACAACAGCATCACAATGAGGAGGAACAGGAGCAGAATGAAAGTGCTGAACAGGAGCAGCATGAGTGATAAACAGGGGTAGCCACAACATGTTTCACATCAGCCACAACATGAGGGACAACAGCCTCAAGAAGAAAAAGGGAAAATTGACAAAGGTAAAGAACCCATGGAGCATGTGCTAGCTGCCTCTCCGAGGCAAGGGGCCATGCTCTCTTCTCCGAAAGTCGCCAAGCCCCAGACAACAAAGAAAAGGGTGCCTAGAGTTGTCACTCCAAATGTGACTATGGCCCTTCGAAGCAAAGGAAAATTTCCCAAGAAGCCCATGATTGATTTTCCCAGGAGGAAGAGCACTAGAATAGCCACCCAAAGCAAAGGGAAGGGCAAGGAATAAGGCAATCATGAACATGAGAGTGCATTCGACATCATCCAAATCTAGAGCGATGATAGTGATAATGAGGCCCGGATTCTAGAGAACCTCTTGATACATAGAGAAAGCCAAATTGATGCCTTGAAGGATGATCTTCATAGAGCTGAGAATTTCAATCAATTTTTGCAAATTCAAAATAAGCAAATGAGTGTCCATATGGCTGTTTATGAGACACGGGCGATCAGATACAAGAAGGAGGCCTCCAAATCCCAAGCGAGGTTGGAAGAACTCATGGGTGAGTTCGATGAAAGTGAAGGCGAAGATCAACCTAGGCGAAAGAGGCCAAGAACCATGGGGCTAAAAAAGGCCCTTGAGAAGCAAAAAGAAGAGGAAAATGCCCTTCTCCAATCTACCCCTCTCACTGCATTGTTCAAACAAGAGATAGAGAAAAATAGGGAGGCATGGCTTGAGAGAGTCAATGACCACTTGGAGAAGAAATTGGAGAAGGCAAACAGGGATTTAGACCTTCAAAGGAGAATGACGGGGCATTATAAAAAGTTAAATCAGTTTGCCCGGCGCAAGTTGAAGGCTGCTCAAGAAAAACTCAAGGAGGCTAAAGGGAAGCGCCCGGAACAAAAATTGAGGAAAGACACCTTAGGACTTCAAATCTTGGTCTCCACTTCACAACATGTTGCTGAGAACCCTTGAGGGTCATGCTCGCCAAGTTTGGGTGATTTTCGACATATTTTGGTTTTTTGTCATTTTTGGGTTTTTGGCCAAAACTCATGGGCCTCGCCATTTTAGTTTGGGGGATCATCAAAGGATGAGAATGGTATCATTGGATGCCATAATTTCAGGAGCACATACTCAACGATTTTCAGGACACTTGAAGATCATTTTCTGCCCCGAAATGGCGGAAAATGCCCGCTTTTTCTACACTCTGCCCGGTCTATCAGCAAGGCTTATTTTTTGGTTTTTTACACACAGGCCTGTTTTTGGAGGACTTCTGGGCATCATATTGGGAAAATTCAAGTTTTTCCAGAAATGAGACACTTAAAACTTTCCAACGAGCTATCATGAGCCTTATTTAGACATCGGGAAGGCTGCCAAAAGTTGCCGGCAAGTCAGGGGACCTTTTGCTGATGTATTTTTTGAGTATTTTTGTAAAAATTGAACCTTTCAAAACTGCTTTTTCCTCATGTGCGTTTAGCTATTTTTGTACATGAGAAGTTATGAAAATTCAATTTATTTCCCTCTTTTAGCATATTTTAGATATTTTATGAGATATTTTGTGCCTTGGGCTTTGCAAAGCCTCAAGGACAAAATAAGATATTTTGGATAGGCCAATGAGATTGCAAGTTGAACTAAGAGGTTTTCCTCACTTTGGCCTATATATTCCAAAGGATTTCATTGCTGAACTTGATGAATAGAAGCAATATATGGTCATATAAGCTTTGGAAAAAATACTTGTCTCATGCTTTTGGATAGTCTCTTGGATGTTCTTGGATGATGAAAGAGGATTGTTGTTGGATTCCATGACTTGGTAGAATGGTATAGTGTCTCTCTCTTTGTTTTGTTTCCTAGTTTTCATTCATAAATCCATGTTCTTGCTTGCTATAGGATAGTAGAGAAAAAATTTGAGACATGCCCTTGGAGGCACCTCAAATTTCCTGTTTCTTCATAGCTTCCATGTTTTCTTCATTCTTAGTCATATTAAAGAATTCTTGATTTCTCTTTAATAACTTAAGGATATTGTTGCTTGTTTCATTCATGGTTTTATGCATGCTAAGTATGATTTATGGTATGCCCTGCTTACTCATGGCTAGCCATAGCTCCATCCATAAAATTTCTCTTTGACTGATTAGATTGTCATTTGTTGAACCAAGGAGGTCTTGTTCTGATCTTTCCCTTTGCCTAAGACTATGCAATCTTGTTTTCAAAGTTCCCAATAACTTGAAGTACTATGTTTAGGCCTTTCGGCATAGTGATTTGAGTTGTTTTTTTGTCTTAAGTGTATTTCCCCAAGGTCTGATAACCATTTCCCAAAGTTAGAGAGTTATATATCTCTATGCCTGGCTGGAATTTTTATTTCTATGTATTGATTAGCTTATAGTTACATTTCTCATGATTAATGGTTTTCCCTACCATGTTTATGTCAGTTATTAAACTGGTTATGCTTGAAATCCTTTGTTGTTCACAAACTTGATGATCATCTTACTCCATTTTTCCCAAAGATCCTTTCTACCTCGAATCAAATCGGCCCTTCAACAACCTTGTATCACCGTCTGATAGCTTTCTTGACCTCTTCGATTCCATAGCCCAGTTGATCTAACATATTTTTACCTATCTTATATCTTTGATCAATTTCATCCCTCGCAACCTAAAAACCAAAGCCAAAAAACCTACTTCATAACTAGCCTAAAAGTAGAACATAATAAGCAAACACACAGATATCCCATATACAAATAGAGAGAGCCCTCTCTGAGTTCAGGAAGGCTAGGTCCTTGGGCTGCAAATACTGGTTTGATGTTACACTGTCATTTGGCTTGCCAATCAGCCAAATCATGAGACCCTAACAGAATCATTATGGGCTGTGTAGAATGTGGTTAGTGACACTGTAAAGAGACTGCAACTATCACTCGCCTTTGAAGGAAGTGAATTAGATTTTTATATGGGATACGTAGGAAAACACACAGATCCATCTATCCCAGAGATCAAGACAGTGTTAAAACAATAGTTTTGAAAGCCTAAGTCCTACTCACAAATAGTGGTTGACTTAAAAGACTATAGACAAGGACCCACTGAATCAATATGGGAAGCTGATCAACGGTTGAAAAAGGTTATCAGAGTTGGGGAATTTCAGTATGGTGATAGGCAGCACAAATAATGGTTTATCACTATGCTGTTACCTCACCTGTGCGAACCTATGGGTCAGCAATTGATTGCCACGCAGGAGAAGGCTTTGGAGATTGCTATGAAACTAGAGGATTCACTGAGGGACGATGAACAATTTGGGGTACAACATATCCAGGGACATTTGGAGGAAATGCACATTGAAATACAGAACCTATGAAAGGAACGGAGAAAAGAGGCTAGTTCAGACATATGGTGCATAAGATGCAGGGTGTCCGGTCATACCAAGTATCAGTGTCCCTTGCTGGGAGATTACATGCAGGTTGGAGGACCTAGCCCATTACTTCCTAAGGAGGTTTCAGGACCGAGTAGTCCAATGTTGTGGTGCATTGATTGTCGTGTTGCTGGGCTACATGACATTAACTACTATCCATGCCTGGGTTCTTATGTTCCAGAATTGAAGTAGCAATGGTGTGATTCTGCTCTTCTGTAGGGCATGAGGAGCATAATTGTCGGACCTATGATTTGATGATAGATCGAGGAAACCTATACAGGGTGCAGGTTGACCCTTCTTCACCAGTATCTCCCTCAAGCAGAGGAGGCTCCCCAGCTAGGGGCAGGGGAGGGGGAAGGGGTGGAAGCACAGGTCAGCGAAGAGGTCAATTGATTTGTTACAACTATGGGGAGATAGGGCACTTTGCAAGGGATTTTCCAAACCCTACGCGACAATATTGCCGTTATTGCAGACAACTTGATCATGTGATTGAAGACTATCCAATTCTGATAGCAAAAATGCAAGAGAAACAACAGACACCTATGTAGAATGTACAGAGGGTTAAAACAAAACCACATGATGAAGGACCAAGTATTAATGTCATAACGCGTAGCGGCATGGCTATGGGAGGGGTTGAAGAGAAAGTTGAAGTTGAACCTCTTATTTGGAAAGCAGCTGCCAAGCAGGAAAACTTGGACCTATAGAAGGAAAATGAAACCTTCATCACATCCTGAAAAGACTTCACTAAGGATGAGGCGCCTATTTCAAAAGCCCCAAAAAACCTAAGAACATATGATGAAGTTAAACTATTTTTGCAAGCATGTATGAAGTTTCTACGCAACCCGGAGGCAGTAGAGAATCTGCAGGCATTAATAGGCAGTTGTGCAGAGAGAACTAACCCGCCCCCGAAATTTAAGGATGTGCACAAACTATACAAGCATAAGAAACATACTGGTAGGGAAATGCGGCTAACAACGCAGATTGGTGATTATGAAATGGATCAGGTTATTTTGGACTTGGGATCAGATGCGAACATATTTCCCAAGAAAATGTGGCAGTGAATGGGAGAACCTAAGTTGGAATGGTCCACTATCTAGCTGCGAATGGCGAACCAACAGAAGATCATACCGTTGGGGAGGCTGTCAAAGATTATGGTGGATATTGCAGTAGTTAAGGTCCAGGCTGACTTTGAGGTAATTTAGATTGTGGAAGATGAAAACCCCTATCCTACACTCCTAGGGTTGGATTGGGCCATAGATATGTGAGGCATCATCAACCTAAAGAAAAGAAGCATAGTGTTTGAGAATGAAGGTACGAGGGTGATAGTCCCGCTAGACCCTGCGGAAGGAGAATGGTATACAGAACTAGTGCGCAAAGAAGAGGATTGGATCACATCTACAAGTTGACTGCTCGAGATGAAGATTGGATCAATCCTATGGCTGACGGTATGCTTTGCTGGGGGAAGGACAATGAATGTTTCTCTGACTCTGACAGGGAGATGAAAAATTGGCAGAATCGGCTACATGATGTATCTGCATTACGATGTCTTAGAATCACAAAGATGCATCTCCTCAGAGGTAAGATAATTTCCCTAATTTGATGGTTCTGGTAGTATTAGAGAATTTTTGCTAGCATTTGAAGCTGAGGTCCCAAGAGAGCGAAGGTTATGGGCTCCTAATATAGCCATGCGTGCAACACCTGCGAGGAGGTGGGACACGCCTAAAGGGACGTTCTAGGATTGGGAAGAATATCAAGATATGATGGTCCTACGATTTTAACCTCTAGTTCACCTACGTGTAAAGAATTTTCTTGACCCAGGGGACCTGCACGAGCACTTGTTCGCTTGGATGGAGAAATGGTGCGAACAAACTACGGAAGAATGGGTTCACTTGTTTATTCATGCCTTGGGGCCAATCCCCAATTAATGGTATTTAGATGTGGAGCTACACCAGCACAATCGCCACTGGGAAACATTGAAGGATGAGTTTTTAGGGAAATTTGGGTTGGTAGGTGATATAGATGCCATAGTATTTAAGGAATCATGCCCTTACGTAGCACTTGGGGCACCAACATGGGAAACACAGATGCAGGATATTGTCAATTGCAGTAATTTAGCAATAGAAGAGTGTGATGAATATCCATGAAATGTCTCTATCCTGGAATCAGAGGGAGAGCGTGTAGTTGCTGGACCCCCACTGCAAATTTTCGACATTACTAAGCCTCCGAATCTGTGAGAATTCAACATTGGAACAAAGGAGCAACCTAAGCTGGCCAAAATTGGGGACTACTGGGATGATGATACAGTAGGAAAAGTTGCAAAACTATTCATGGAATACCAGGACTTATTCCCAAAAAAATTCTCAGAACTCAAAGGGATTACATGGGACCTAGGGGTCATGCACATCACTTTAAAACCAGATGCTTGCCCTATGAAGCAACATCCTTATCGGTTGAACCCTAAGTATAATAAAAAGTTTAAGGAAGAGATCGAAAAAATGATCACCGCAGGTATCATCGAACCAATCGAATAGTCTAACTGGGTAAGTCTGATGGTGGTTCAGGAGAAAAATACTAATTCAGAGATACGAATCTGTGTTGACTTGCACAAATTGAATGATGCCTACGTACATGATCCCTTCCCTACGTCATTCTCAGATGAAATCCTGGACAATGTGGGAGGGAAGGAAGCATACTCATTTACAAATGAGTTCTCGGGCTACCATCAGATCAGGATCGCACCTGAAGATTGTAGAAAAACTACGTTCACTACTGAATGAGGATCCTTTCAATATATTGTCATGCCGTTTGGGCTCAAAAATTCCCCTGCCATCTTTTCGCGGGTGGTGGTCGCAGTGTTGAAAGAGTTCATCCACGAGTTTTTGGAGGTATATTTTGATGACTGGACTGTGTTCATATTGGTGAAGAAGCACGTCTCAAACCTGTGCATGATGTTGGATGCTTGTAGGAAGCACCATATTTCCTTGAATATCAAGAAGTGCATATTTTGTGTACCCTTTGGAATCTTTATTGGGCACATAGTTTGTTGACAAGGACTAATGGTTGATCTTGCCAAAGTCATAGTTATCATAAAATTGGTAGTACCTAAAACTAAGAAATAGCTGCACTTTATCCTCGAACACAGAGGCTACTACAGGAAGTTCATTCAAGGGTACGCGCTGATCACAATGCCTATGAAAAAATTTCTTAAGAAGGATGTTTCATTTTTTTGGGATGACGAGTGCCGGAAGAGCTTAGAGCTACTCAAGGAGAAGATGGTCTCTGCGCCTATTCTCATCTTTCCTGACTGGGCGAAGGTATTCCATGTTCACGTAGATGCATCAGGGATTGCCCTGGGAGCTGTCCTTACACAGCCTGGAGATGGAGACATTGATCATCCTATTGCATTCTCTAGTAGGAAACTCTTTGGTGCAGAGCGAAACTACTCCACTACAGAATGGGAGGGATTGTCCATGGTCTATAAATTGTAGGAATATCAACATTATCTGTTAGGAGGACACTTCAAAATGTTTACAGATCACTTGGATTTGAAGTACCTGTTGAATAAGCATGTGTTGGGGTGGAAATATGCCGATGGCTACTACTGTTTCAGGAATATGATTTCGAGATCATTGTCAAGCCGGGGAAGTTGAATGCTGGGTCGGACCACTTGTCCCAAATTGAAAGTGGAAAATAACTGAACAACTTAAGAGGGGTTGCCTGATGTGCAACTTTTCACTATTAAGTTAGTTGATGCACACTTCACCTACATCATTCAGTTCCTGACTATGGGGATGGCACTTGCGAAATATTCGGTACAATAGCAAAAAGAATTGGTAACCCACGCATCAGATTTTACCATCATCGCAGGTCATCTATATAAGATGGGAGCTGACAAAGTGCTACGAAGATACGTTTTGGAGCATGAAAGGCATGCTATCTTAGCAAAAGCTCACGAGGGTGTATCAGGAGGTCACTATGCAGGGAAGGCCACGACGCAAAAGATCTTGAGAGCTGAACTATGGTGGCCTACCTTGCATAGTGATGCTCATGACTATTGCAAAGCCTTCAATATGTGCCAATGAACAGGAAGGCCATCACGCAGAGATGAAATTCCCCTGCAACCGCAAATGGCCCTACAAGAATTTGACAAGTGGGCCATCAATTTCGTGGGGCCCGCTAGGTGTGCGCTACATCATAACTGCCACTGATTATGTAACGAGATGGGCTAAAGCACAAGCTGTGAAGGATTGCACTGCAAATACCATTGCGCACTTCATTTTTGAGCAGATTTTGACCAGGTTTGGATATCCAAAGATCTTAATGAGTGACAGAGGTACGCACTTTGTTAATGAAACAATACAGGACTTGATGGAAGAATTTCAGATCCACCATGCGAAGAGCACTCTGTATCATCTACAAGAAAATGGAGCGGTAGAAGCTTTTAATAAAATCTCGGAGCAAGCACTGAATAAGGTCTATAACACTGATTGCAGCAACTGGGACATGCACATCCCCTCTATTCTTTGGGCCTATCGAACCACCTGCAAGAAGTTGACTGGAAAGACATTGTTTAGGATGGTCTATGGCAAGGAGGCCATTAGGCCCATGGAGTATATTGTTCCTAGCCTGCACATCGCAGCCGTTACGAACATGGTGGAGCCTGATATCATGGAGGAGCATTTAGAGCAGCTTGTGGTTTTTGGGGAATATCGTTTCATTGCTAATTTCCATCAGTAGGTTCAGAAGACTCGGGATAAGGCATGGCATGATTGACATATTTGGAAAAAAACATTTGCAGAGAGCTAATTGGTCCTATTGTATGATAGCCAGTTTGCAAAAAACCCAGGGAAGTTCCGTCAACACTGGCTAGGTCCATATAAGGTAAAAGAAATCACGTATGGCGGAGCTATTTGGTTCGCTACCTTGCGCGGTGATATGTTACCAGGCTATGTCAATGGAAACCGGCTCAAACCATATCGGATCAAATGACTATATGGACAAAGTAGATGTATGGGGCAGAGTACGCCCACCAACGAAGGTAAGTACGAAAAGGACCATGGTACATGTAGGGAGCGACCACAGATTTGGAAGCCTAGAGGGGTGCACAAGGGGCGCAGGAGTGTGTTCAAAGTGCAGAAGGTGCGCCAGAAGCGCAGAGGTGCGCTACGAGCACAGGAGGTATGCTGGGAGTGCAGGGGTGTGCTGGGCGCACAGGAGGTTCGAAAACTAGCTGTTGGAACAATAATAAGGCGATTTCTGAAGATTTTTTACCGTTTACTCGATGTTAAGTTTCAGATAAGATTCACCCACCCATTGGTTGATCGCCAAGGCTATAAAAGCAGACAAATAGCTCAAAAGAGGGTTCTGTGTATCTTGAGGAGTTTGTGTTTTGTACAATTCTGTGCCTATTGCGCCTTGTTGATGTCTAAGTGTGCTTCTCCCTTAGATAGTAGCCACCTTGAGTTCATTTTTAGCGCCAAAATGACTGCAACCAATCCCGCCCAATCATTGCAGCCTATGACCTCGACGGATCAAGAATCCGAGGAAGTAGTGGAATTAAAACTAGAAGCTAAAGAGGTTATATCCATGCCAAGTCAAGAAAAGAAGAAGGGGAAAGAAAAGGTGCAAGGATTGGGAAAACCTAAAAAATGGGCTGGGCTAAAGCACCGCACATCCCCTCGAAATGTGAAGTCCCCGCGGGCGGCGGCCCAGGAAAGCTTTCCTAAACCTGTAAGGAGACCAATGTATGCTCAGGAAAAGGCCTAGATAGCTGAAACAATCAATTGGCTACTGCCCTTTGTTCGTCCTCGCAGGCCCTTGAGAGACACGCCGAAGAATCTTGATGGCCTGTGCACCTATCTACAGATGTCGCTGACTCTGGGGGAGGTTCCCATCATTAGAGAACCCTTTGGAAAACTCCACGAGGTAAAATTAGATGACCACGACCTGGCCAGTTTGGAGGCCTTCCCTGAATTGGCGCCGGAGCTATACCTCGAAAGGGTATTGGAAAATGATGGGACAAAGATAGTCCCCATGCACTAGGTGCACAGATTGGTTGGTTCTAGGCTCTTAAACCTGCTACAGATGCTGCATTTTTGCCATTACAATATCACAAACCGACTTGTGTGCCAGCTGCTTGCCCTAGTCCATGATGGCAGCCTGTGGATTCAGGATCATATCCCCATTGATGTCGCGCTTATTCACCAAATTACAAGTCTACCCATGGAAGGACCAGACCCTATGCTATGCGTAGGCAAGAAGTATGAGAAAAATATCACCGAAAAGGTGCGCGAGGATTACCATGTGGAGCAGAACAGTCAAGGTTTTATGATCAGCACCATCAGTGACCCTGATACGCAGAAGGGTACCTTGTTTCTGGCGTGCAAGATGACACACAAATGCCAGGATACCACCGTCCTTGCATATGTGATTTAGCTAGTAGGCTGGTGCGAAAAGGGGGTCTTCTTCAATTGGTCCCAGAACCAGTGCAACAAATTTCTGGAAAATTTCTGCGAATCCCAGGATCAGGGCCGCGCATTCTACTACTCCTGGCTAATACTTCTCATTGCGTTGGTTAGATGGGAAGCACCTGAGGACTCGGTCCTCCCTAAGCTCACCTCAGATATGTGCGAGGGGGAAAGATATGCTAACTTGTGGGACTCAAAGGATGTAAAGCACATTGAGGAAAATCAATTCTTCTAGGTCATGTTTATGAGTGGGCTCGCAGCAACTATCAACTCCCAGCCGCACTTATCACCAACCATTTATGAAAATTATAAAATCATTATAGCATTCTAGATAACTATGCATAATGTACAAATCTGAGGCCGCAAGGATCTAGTGTGGGTTTCGCTCCCCTACATGGTTGATGATGAAGACATTGACCGCCTAATTGCGACTTGGCCTCCGCATTGGAAGCTGGGCTTCAAATCAGGTACAAAGGACTCGGCAAGGATGAGCACCATGAAGGTCACCCCACCTTTCATCACCAAATAAATCGGAGGATAGGGCAAAAGTACGGGGAAGGGCGCAGAATCAGCATCGTAGAAGGGTTTGCAGCAGGGAAAAAGTACGGGGAAGGGCGCGGAAGCAGCATCGTAGGAGGATTCACAGCAGCATCTAGGTGCAGAAGGCCTGGAGGTGGGAGGTGTTGACTCCCCATGACGAACAAAGCGAACTAGTGACCCTACTAAAGGGCCACAAAAAAAGCAGCACTCTTAACGACCAGAACGCGATGAAGGTGTTATGCTGACAGAATGGGACCTCGATCAAATCGCAGATGCAGTCACTTTGGCTGTAGAAGAAAAATGGCTAGCTCTGGAAGAGCATCAGAAATTCGTGGTCAATACCCTCCAAGCTGAGCTCCGTGCTCTGCAGTTAAAGACTAACACTTTGCAAATGAGTATGATCCAGGTCAGATCAGCCCCAGCCACAAGCAACGTAGTGATCAATACGCCAGAAATCCGCCTATGCCCTCTACCTAGCGCAACCCTCAGACTAAGTCCACATGACTTAGAAGTGCAAGTCCAGGCCTACGCAGAGGTACAGTTGGATCTCACCTGCATGCCACATGAACCGTTACAGCTTCTTCACGTGTTCTTGTTTGAAGAAATTCAACACAGGGATCATCAAGTGCACAAGCAGCTCAGTGCAGCTAAGTAGATAATTGAAGAAAAAACCACTGAGGCATCCTAGGCACAGGCTTCCTATACCCTCGTCGTTGCGCAGTAGAAAGGGCTAGAGCACTTAATCATTAGGCTCTGCGCAGACGTTACTGAAGATATCCGGGCTATTGCCACCTCCCAGGCCAAGATTGAGGGGTTGATCGTAGCATTATAGGCCTCAAGGACTGAGATCCAAGCGGTCAAAACATATATGGAACAATAGATTGTAGACTTGCAGGCCAAGTTGCAGCCAGAGACACCAGCAGAAGTAAGGGCCTAGCGAGCTGCGCTAGTTATAGAGGCCACAAATATTATTATAGGTCAAATCGCTCAGGGTGCCGAATTGCTGGAAACAACAATGCAGCTGTGGACCAAGGTGCAACGTGACCCTCTCCTGCACAAAATAAACCAAGCATTGTGCCAGAAAGAAGAAGATTTTGACCAGGTGGAAGCTACCCTGACTAATTTGGTCCCTGCTCAGCGATTGGCCTGATTGCGCACCAGCCACACGATCAAAGATTACATGGAGGCTCTCTGAAAAAGGAAGAAGACGTTGAGAAATCACCTCAAGCCGTGGGTGGATGAGGCCCTCAAGCTGTCCCAGGATGCTGATATCATAGTAAAGTAGCTGACCAAACTCTTGAGAGCATCACCATTGCTACGAAAGGCCCAAATTCACAGAATTTGGTGGATATAGCCCAAAATGATGCTATGCAAAGTGAAGGAGTGTTTCCCCCACTGGTGGATGCAATAAAGCAGCGTAGGAAAAGATGGAGAACCCACGACCGCAGTGACTCGGGACGAGTCACAAGATTGTGTTGGGGGACTGTTGGAACAGGGTCCCCTAAAGCTGCGAATTTTGTAAAATTTTGTATATTTTTTGTATTAATTAGTCTAACGCAGGGGTTTTGGGGTGGGTCAAAGCCCCGAACGCATTGTAATGGGTCAAGGGTAGACCTAGATTCCGCAAACCATGGTTTTCGGACCACAGGAAAGCGTAGGCTAAGTCGTTATAAATAGATGAACATTTTGAGTCTAAGAGGTAGAAAAGAACTTGGATTGATGCTATGTGTGAATTGTTAGATTTGTTTTGGGTTGTTTTGGGTAAGGACTCCTGCTGGCTGTGTGCGCAGAGATCCTTAGTCCTGTTGTGTGCGGACCCTACTGGCTGTGTGCGCAGGCTGTGTTTTGGATTGTAACTGGGTTTTTGGATGCTAAAATATGTAGATATAGTTGAAGTATCTCTGTGTTATCTGGATCTATTGTGTTATTGTTTATGCAAACCTTTGGAATTTGTTGAAGATGTGAATACATCTATGTTATTTATTTATGCTGCGAATATATCTGTGTTGTGGTATAAAATATATCTGTGATCTGCTATAGATGCGTTTACAATAGTATGTGCTGGTAATTTTTGATACGCATGTGGATGAAAAGGTACTGACTAGATCTGTGCATGGTAATAACTCTGTTATGATTAATTGCGGATTATATTGTTAAAAAACCTGCAAATAGATTTGTTCACTGTGAATCTGAGAGGTTGTGAAAACAGAACTGCTTGACTTACCTACTCTCTCTCTCAGTGTGCGAAAACCTGGTTCCAACACCCTCCCATACTACTTCGAGTGAGACTTTGGCCTGCGCAAGTGGGTCACTGCCGAAAGGGCCAGTAGTATAAGGGTTTGTTGCCAAACCTTAACCTCTGAACCTGGGTCAAGACCCTTCAAGCCAACATGGGTTCAATTTCTTTTCGCTTCATGTGTTGTAACTGTCATACTTTTCACTTGATTCTCTGAAGGGTCACACACTTGTTCTAACCAAAGACATCGTGCACCACTCTATGTGTTTTGAAAATGAAGGAAGATCAATAACACCCCACTACTGAGACTCGTACTCCAAACAGTGTGAGGTTAATTGGGACTTCATATTAGGGATATCCCCTAAATTTTTGCGGGTATAATACCATCAAATCCCTCATAGCTTGAAGGGCTATAACAATATTATCCCATTGAGGTTTCCAACAAACAAGTCTTGCTAGAAGTGGGTGTTATTGATGGCACTCTAGACTATAATTACCTCTTAGGTCATAGCTTCATGTATGCCATAAAAGAAGTATAAAATATGAGCTTCCCTTATAAGAGGAATATTTTCACAATAAATCAACTCTTGTACTATGATCCTAAGACTCAGGTGAATCTTGAGCATGTAATTTCCTTTATGATTAGGAACTAGGCCATCCATCCATTGTCATAAATCATCTCAAGGGTCTACAAATAATCCACATTTCTTGGGACTTATTATGGACCATTGCTAGTCTTTGAATCAATAGGATCCTCTCAAGTGTGCATGGTTTATTAGAGGTGTGATTCCTTCTTCTCATAACTAGTTTTTCAATAATCTTAATCCACATCTTTAACATTTATGACTGGGGGAGTCCAACTGGTCATTACCCATTTGGTTACATACCTTTCCTATTCACACTACCAATGTTGATTAGTAAACCAGTATAGCCATGTTGAACTTACTAAAAATCAGTTTGAGGATTCTAGTTTGGTACATGGATCCTCCAATTCCTATATTTCTCTATCAACTACAAGCTTATTTAGCCTTGAAAATTTTCAAGCTATTCCTATAGTCCCATCAACTGCTTCAGTTCATGTGCAACCCTATCTTGAGTCCACTAATGTTGGGAAAGTAGTTGGAAAGGGGGTTAAGGCTAAGAAGAGAGGGGGAATTGACAAGAAAGCTCAAATTATGGCCTCCCAAGCCACTACACCTAAGCTGCAAGTTCCTAGCGCTTTATGTGATCTTCATGGCCATGCTAACAATAGATTTCATTCTCTTCTTTAGAGCAAGGAATTATTAAATTCGAAGAAATAGAACTAGACCCTTCCATTCTAATGGTACATGCCACACTTCTTATAATGTACATCTCCCCTCACACCTACCCAAGTAACTGACCAATTGGGGTAAACATGAGATGAGGGGAAGTTAAGACAGACTCAACCTCCTTTGTGACTTTAAGGAAGTGGAATCGAAGCATAAAATCATAACACAGACCTATACCACCTACTACAGGACCCCCAGAGGCTATCCCAGTTATCCACATTAATTTTCCCTGGGTCCTACTGAAATTTTATGAAGAAAACCCCCCGAACACTCCCACAACCCTGTATGCCTATGTCTGGGAGGCTCTGGGCACACCCACAAGCCTGCATACCTATGTCTAAGGACTATTTCCAGTAGACTTGTGACAAATTCCGCGGGATTTAAGGCAATTTTCAAGCCCATAATTTTGGTCACTTCCCAGAACATGTTGTAAATTCTGGAATCTTTTAAAAACGTGATGACAAGAATAATAAACCAAAAACTAACTTCGGAACTAGGCCTTACCATCCCCAACCAGGACTGAAATTCTTTCAAACACTTGGCATGAATGAAATCTACAGGTTTAGGATACAAGATAGAGCACGAATATATGACATCAATTAGGAATTTCTATATATTACAAGAAGGATCACCACCCTCTTCCTTGGCCACATATGCCATCAATTAGGAATTGCATCCATTATTTTAACAATTATAAGTAAATACATGAAATAAACATGATATGAACTACTCATTTAAACATGCTTATAACCAGCATAAAACCATGGAAATAACAATGATCTAACAACCATTAAATCCACACATTGATAGGTACAAAATAAAGATAACTTGGCTTCCTTTAAACATAGACAATAACCGACTCGGTTTAGGACTTCCACGTGCCACCCGACCATAGACATGGTTGAGACAAATATTTCTTCAGTCAGTCACCTCCATGCCATATTCCAAGCATGAATGTGGGATCTCATGGATAGACTAATCGAAAAAAAACCAAGGGACTCCATAGGCTAAACGACCTCCATCTTCACCATATTATGATCACACCAAAATCAATGCTCTAATCACAAACCGAACCAAACTTGGAATTCCATCCAAAATCCATCACTATCCTTTAGGAATTTTCTGTCTCCCTGCCTCTTAGGCTTTACCACAATCCAATCCTTCATCTCTTGGCCCTAAACCAAGAAACCTCCCTCAGGCTTTACCATGTATCCCGCTAAAACCAGTCAAGGGATTCCTAGACATTTGGGAATGATCCTGAGACCACCTTCGCCTTGGATTCCGAAATCCATCTGGAAATTCAGAAGCTCAAAACTGAGACCAAAATACCAACACACCATGGCATCTGGAAAAAGGAAAGGCAAGGCTGAAAACCAATGTCAAATCCTATCAAAACCATACCACCGACAACAAGAGAACCAAATATCGACATGCATAATCCATGCATGTCCAAACCAGCTAGGAAATCACACATGCAATATGTTACCTGCAAGTATTCATGCTGAAGATGTTAGATCCTTCTCTTCCTGACTTGATATTTGTTTTTCCTTTCCCTTCCTTGTCCTTCCTTTGCTTTCTTTCCTCTTTCTTGGTTCAATGCTGAAATGCTCCAAGAAAACTCTAAGTATCCAAGAGTGTGATAGAGAGAGAATAATGAGAGAGATCCAAAACTGAACTGACAAAAGGTACAAAATGATACTCATAAGCTTTTTTATCAATGAGGCCTCTAATTTCTTCACTTTTCAATATTTTCCTTCATTTTCCTCCTGATCTGAATATGGGAAAACTAGTTATTTCTATGCTAGCTCCCTCATAAGTATTAAAAATGTGTGATTAAGACTATCTCAATTTAACCACTTGTGAAGGGATTTATGTGTCAAGTTTCATGTGTCTTTGATGATAAAATCATAAGTTAATTAAATTTTAAAAACTCATGTACAACAAATGAAATACAAAATTATAACTCACAACAATCACATAACACAATGGATGATAATGGAGTTCACCCCTCCTGGCCTACATCTCCATGGACCTGCTTTAACTAGCTCGGACCTCTTTGGATTAAGAGCCAAAGTCTGATTACAAGCACCTTTATTGCCCCAATGGATTTTAAAGCTATTTTATTGACTTCAGAACACTCAAATACCCCAAAAATGACTATTCAATCTCTCATTTTGGTTTCCAGTTGATTTAGGCTTCACCTCCCATCTTAGTGCCGATGGCCTTATTTAATGTCCAAAGTGATAAAAGCACCTTTAGATGTGCTCCAAAAGCTCTGAAAAATGTACCACTATTTTTATAACATCAAATACATATAAAAATGACTATTCATTAACTCCATTTGGCCTTCAGCTGATCTGGGCATGGCCTTCACTCCTGGTGGCCCTTGACTTCAAAATTCTTTAAGGTGATGAAAACCTCTGTATAACTGTTCCTCTACCTCTGCAATATATTCCAATGGATTTAGAGCATGCCAATCTATTAGGAATGACTATTACTGAGCCAAAATTGGTCGAAAATTGTTCGAGATAGGCCTCATTTAATTTTCCCCTAGATTCTGCCTCTAAATCTGGAGAAGTTCCAGTTAGCTCCGCCAAACTGGTAGTTCCTGTCAAATTTAGGGGAATCCACTAAAAATTCATCATTTTAAGTGCTAGGTTAATTAAATTAATCTCATATTAAGAGGTGATAAGGACATATTAACGCAATTTCGAATTAACACTTGGTGAGAGGTCACGCGGGGGGAGGGCTGGCCACCTCCGTTCCACCGTCAGATCCGCAATAAGCCTTCAAATCAAAGTTTGTGGCCAACATATAATAAGAACTGTCCTGTGGCCTGTTGGTAAAAGGCGGTAGTGGTTTGGAGGAGGTCACGGGGTCAAACCACGACCTCCGCCCCTCCATATATATGATTTTTCCTCGTTATAAAACGCGCGTTACCTCCGCCCCTCCATATATATGAATTTTCCTCGTTATAAAACGCGCGTTACCTCCGCCCCTCCGTATATATGAATTTTCCTCGTTATAAAACGCGCGTTCAAACCTTTGAATATGCCAACCATAGGTTATCACTTTCATGTAATGTGCCCACATAAAACTTTAAACCAAAGTTTAAATTCGACACGAAATTTGCAATTCGGACGATATGAATCAAACCTTTGAATTAGTTTGAATATGCACAAAAATATATTCAAACCAAGGTTTAAACATATGTGGATCTTTGCAAAATGTGTATTATAGTTTGAACCATAGTTTTCGGACTTGGGTTAATTTGATATGCAGAATTATAATAATTAAAGTTTGGATGTAATATATATATATTATAAATAAAAATGATCCCAACATATACAAAAAATTCATGAACCCAAATTCAACCTTGGAGGACATTTGGAAAATTTCACCTTCACAAACTATACTAGTGAATCTAGTTGTGACACTTGTCACAGTTCCTTTGGTCAAAAACTAAAGAATATGGTCAAAAACTAAAGAATATTCCTGAACGCTGACTGTCGTGCCATGTCATTAGCCTGTACTTGTTCTGCAATTTTTTTTATAAATTGCATGTTTTGAACGTCGATCAATAAACCATAACTTCTTCATATGAATTCGGTTTTCGACGAAACGAGTTGCGTTGGATTCCTGGCGATGGGCTGGTCGTTGTCATTCTAGTTTGGTGCAATTTTTAGAAATTTAAATTTTGAGCTAATTTTTGCCCCTGAACTAGATTTTCATCACCTCCTCACATGCAACCTATGACCTTTTACCTTCATTTTCCCCTAATTTCCTTTATTTTCATAAATAAATGCGCCAAAATTACATTTTTCCTCTTTAATGCCTTAGCCATTTCCTTTTTCAATTTTCCTTAGCCATAAACACATATCCTAGTGATGCCCACTAGGATATTTTGCCCAATATTCAACTTGGAATAATTGTCCCTTAACTGTGGTCTTATTTTTTCCTTTATTAACTTTTATTACATGAAATTTTAACCTGGTTATGTTAGAGAACCCTCCCCCTTGGGGAACACCATCATCAGTGTTAAACCACACCTACACCTCATTAAAACTGCTGAAAAGAAAGCATAATTCTCATGGAGCTTTATAACTTAGCTCGATACAATATTTGCAATGAATAGCCTGCTAAAAAGCAAAAACCATGATAGCATGACCATATAACATCCATATCACTTATTGGATCTTTATAACTTAGATCATGGCGGTATTTACATCGATACACATAAGTACATATACCAAAAACATCGCCAAACAATGCACCAAACATATACCAAACACCAAACCAAAACGACTTTGCCTTAGCCAGAAACAAATGAAGGATACATGGCCCACATCTAATCCTCCATATCACATGTAGCTTCATCGGCCCCAAAGTGCTTCCACTGCACTTTAACTGAGGTTCCAGCTAGAATTCTCATTATTGCTCCACCTGTAATACAAACCAACCAATAACATGATGAATATCCTTTATATACCTTTTAAGCAATGAAATCGTGGACTTTCACTATTGGAGGCAGTGCAAGTTGATAGGCCATTGGTCCAATCCTCTCGAGGATCTCAAAGGGCCCGCAATACCATGGTGCCAACTTGGCACATGACCCAATCCCGAAGGATATCTTCTTGGGCTTGATGCGCAAATAAACATGATCCCCAACCTGAAACTCCTTAAATACCCTGTGTTGTTTGCATAAATCTTATGTATTTCCTATTATACCTTTAGATTCTTATTTATAACCTACATTTCCAGCTCCATGTCTGACAACATATCCGATCCAATCAACACCCTATTAACTGGATGACTCCAAATAATGGGAGTATTGCAACTCCTCCTATACAGTGCCTCTTAGGGACTCATACCCAATGAATCTAGATACCCATTGTTGTATGCAAACTCAACCAATGGTAGATACTCTTCCCATTTATGTTGTTGATGCATCACATACATCCTCAACATGTAATCCAAGATCCTATTGACCCTCTCAATCTATCCATATGGTTGTGGATGATAAGTTGTGTTGAAGGCCAACTTGGTGCCCAAACCTGCAAATAATTCCTTCCAAAACTTGGAAGTGAACTTTGCATCCTTGTCCGACACAATCTTCTTTGGAACACTGTTCAATATGAATATGTCTCTATTGAACACCTTTGCTATATCTCTAGATGAATAGGTAGTCTTCACTGGAATGAAGTGTGCAACATTTGTTAACCTGTCCACAACAACCATGGTGGAATCATGCAGTCTCGTTGTCCTCAGTAACCTAATAATAAATTCCATGGAATTGACCTCCCATTTCCAGTCTGTAATTACAATAGACTGTAGTAGACCACTTGGATTCCTACACTCCGCCTTCACCTGTTGATAATCCAAACACTTAGCCATGAAATCTTCTACATCCCTCCTTAGATTCGGCTAACAATAGTATCTCTTCACTACAGTCAACGTCTTGTGGTAGCTTGGGTGACCTAAATATGGTTTCGTATGAAACTCCCTCAAGTTCACGTTCTAGATATCACTACTATTTGTCACATATATATTGTCTCTAGACCTGGCCAATCCATATGTCGTAAGACAATATTCCACATCATGTACACCTGTACTTGTACCTGTACCTATACCACTACTTATACTCTGTTGCAATCTGTTCCTAAGATTCATATATCTAACATTGTGTTGACTTGCCTGCAAGATCCTATTCTGTAAATCCGTTCCATAGGAGCTCATAGCCGCAATTTTATTTACCTATATCTATATACTAAGAGTATCTGTGACCCTGTTCTCTTTTCATTTGGTGTATTTGATCTCAAAATCAAACTCATGGATCATATCCAAGCATATAGATTGCTTGGAATTTAGATTTGGCTGGTCAAACAAGTACCTCAACCCACTGTGATCGCTCATCAGTACAAACCTCATGCCAAGAAGATAATGCCTCCACAACTTCAATGCATGTATGCTTGATGCTATCTCAAGATCATGCATCAGATAGTTCTTCTCATGTTCATTCATTTTCCATGACTCATAGAATAGAACCTATCCAAACTGCATAAGGACTCCACCAAGCCCTCTTTTGCAAGCATCTATAAATACTACAAACTCTTTGTTTAGATCTGTGATCTTTAACACTGGATCATGTGTCAATAACTACTTAAGTTGTTAAAAAATGGTCTCACACTCCTCTGTCCACTCAAACTTCTTACCTTTCCTCTGCAATGATGTAATTGGATAAGCAATCTGTGAGAATTTCCTGATGAAACTCTTGTAATAGCCTACCAATCCCATGAAAGATCTCACCTTATTTACATTTCTAGGAGTTTCCCACTCCATGATAACTCTTACCTTTTCTAAGTCCATTGCTATGCCCTCCTTGGAGACAACATGTCCTAAGTAATGTACCTCACTCTAAAATAAGCTACATTTGCTAAGCTTAGCATACAACTGATGCTATCTCAAAAATCTCAACATTGTTGCAAAATGCTCGACATGCTCTTTTTGATTCTTAGAATATACCAATATTTCATCAATGAAAGCTATCAAAATATTTTCTAGATAAGGATGTAACACACTATTTATCAAACACATAAATGTATTTTGAGCACTAGTCAAATCGAATGGAACTACAACAAACTTATGATTCCCATACTTGGTTCAGAAATTTGTATTTTCTTGATGCGTACCTGATGATATCCCAATCTCAAGTAAATATTATAGAAATTTTTTGCTCCTGATAAAACAAATCATCGATCCTCAGTAATGGGCACCTATTCTAGATTTTCAATTTATTCAACTACCTGTAATAAATGCATAATCTAAGAGTGCCATCATTCTTCTTCACAAAGAACACTTGTGCACCCCAAGGCGATACACTTGGCCTAATGTATCCCTTATTAGGCATCTCTTTCAGCTGCAAATTTAACTCTACCAACTCAGGTGTGTTCATCTTGTAAGGTGCCTTTGATGCTCGTATTTCCCTTGATACAATTTCAATAGAAAAGTCTACCTCCCTATGAGGTGTCAATTTTGAAATGTCTGCTAGAAACACATCCTGAAATTGTTGTAGAACTGGATACCTGCTCAAAACATCTTCCTAATCAACTTCCTTACCCTTGTCACTAGAGATATGAACTGCAAATAGCACACACACTTTCATACGACTACGCTTAGCCTGCATGGTTGTCACCATCATAACTGATGTGGATTTCTTCTTTCCCTGTAAAACCCCTGGTTTCCCATTATCATCCAAGCACTCAATAGATTTTTCATAGCAATATACATTGGCCTTGTGAAGGTATTCCAATCCATACCAAATAGCATATTGTATGATCCAAATGGAAATATGTTCAAGTGTGCCACTATAGGCATACAAGTTAACTCAAATGCACAAGCTCTTACCCAATGGTGAACGCTTTTCTTCGTACATATAGTCAACTTCACTAACCAAGATTCTGCATTCATTTATTTTCTCAAACCACGCTTATCCACCAAGTCAAGATTAATATAACTATAGTTATATCTAGGATCAATCAAAATAGAAATAGCTTGATCACAAAGCTTACCATCCATCTCAATGATAGAAGCCTTTTCCCACTTGTTGTCCAAAACTGCATAAATATTAGGAATGCTATGTCCAAATTCCCCAACTGTCTGTGCCTCCTATGCACTATAGATATGGGGTCTACCACCCTGATACTGTAGACAGTCCCTCTTACAATGATCCTTGCCACATATCCAACACTGCAACGGTTCTCTACCATCACCTCTAGTCTTTGCTCTCCAGGTCCTTTCCCAGTTGTATTGAACTTATTATAAGTAACCAAATTTTCTTTCTCACCTACATCTTGCGGTATTTCCTTCTTTGGTGGCCATCTTCCTTTAGCTTTCTCATTTCCCTTCAAATCACGCTTAGGATCAAATTATGTTTTGAATTCTCATACCAATGTTTCAACTTCAGAATGGCCTCCTCCAATGATCTAGGCTCATTGAAATCAATCCATTCTTTGTAGGCTACTGGAAGCCCACTGACGAATCTCTGAGCCTTAGCCTTTTCCTCCTTGAGGTAAGACACATATCTCAACAAATCCAAAAAAATAATAGTATAATCATCGTCTGCCATGGAACCCATCTACAACTCATAAAAATCGTTAGATCTAGCATCATAGTACTTCTCTCACAGATACTTCTTCCGAAATAGCCTCTCAAACTCACTCCAAGTCAGTTCCTCCTCATAAATACCACTGACATTCTTCACATCTTCCCACCAAATGTCTACTTTACCTTTGAGATTGAATGTGGCTATTATGGCTTTTATACTTTCTAAATAATCATGCAATCTGAAGAACTTCCTCATACTCAGAAACCATGCCTCTACATCCTGTGGTTTCTTCATCTCTTCGTCAAAGGTAGCTGATTTTTCTTTCTTAAACTCATTCGACAAATTTCCCCTCTCAATCCTCCTGTAAGGTTGTGAGCAATGACGATGATGATGCCTGTCAGAACCAAAACTAGATTAGTACCTGTGTCTTTCACCTCTCCTATCTGGAGTGTCCAAGAATTTGCGATCTTTGATTGTGTCATCTTTGTTCGACCTATAACCACCAGGATACCTCATATGCACCATTAGTTCCATCCTATTATCTATAAATGATTTGAAGTGGCCCCTGTCGTTGCAAATCTGACAAACTCTAAAGGATTGTCGCATTCACTTCTGCTTGATTTTCTTATACCTGTATAATATGTCATTGTATGTTTTACCACTCCTTATCTCTTCCTTCAAACTTCTCAGTGTATCTGTTAAATCATATGAGTTCCCAACACCATGTTGCTCATTGAATTCATAGGGAGAATCCTTGTAGTCTACCATCTTTCTATCCATCTTTGACTTCTTCCTGCAAGGCATCTTATGTCAACTTAAACCAAATCACAATAAACCAACATACCTTAGCATAATTTGGGGAGGATATCTCATCTCCAAGATCAACCACTCAACGTAATACATGTATAAACATAACCATGATAGAATATATACTTATAACACATGTTATATTAGTGAATAAACATCATTTTAGTTAGATTCCAGTCATCAATGCACGACCATAGAAACTACACACCATGACCTCATGCATGACAACCTCAACCATTCCAATGCACACTCAACAACATGTAAAAAACTGACATATTTAACCAGTCATATACTCATGACAATATATTTACAATGAAACCATCATCCTTTCCATGGTGACACCACTGCTGCGTGACCAACACCTTACGGATGCAACTAGTACATAGACCATAAGCACGAGATACATATTCACAAATGACATGAATGCATGATGACAATAGGCTTGACAACAATAGACTTTTCCCAAGGAGAGTGCAACCACGCTTTGATACCACCTGTAACGTACACCTCCGCTCACACTTACCCAAATAACGAACCAACCAGGGTAAACATGAGATGAGGGGAAATTAATACAAAATCATCCTCCTTGGTGACTTTAAGGAAGTGGAATTGAAGTGGGAAACCATAACACAGACCTATACCACCTGCTACAAGACCCTTAGAGGATATCCCAGTCATCCACATGACTTGTCCCTCGGTCCCACTTAAATGTTATGAAGAAAACTCCCTAGATGCTCCCACAAGCCTGCATGCCTACGTTTGGGAGGCTCTGGATGCACCCACAAGCATGCATGCCTGCATCTAGGGACTATTTCTAGTAGACCTGTGCCAGAGTCCGTGATATTAAAGGAAATTTTCAAGCACATAATTCTAGCCATTTCCCAAAACCTGTCATAACTTCCGGAATCCATTAAACACATGATGACAAGACTAATAAACCAAAAAATAACTTCGGGATTAGGCATGACCATCGCCAATCGGGACTGACATTATGTCAAACACTTGGCATGCATGAAATCTACAAGTATAGGATACAAGACAGAGCATGAATGACTGAAAAATATTATAAAATATTACAAGAAAGATCACCACCCTCTTCCTTGGCAAAATATGACATCAATTAGGTCTTGCATCCATTATTTTAACAATTATAAGTAAATGCATGAAATAACCATGACATTAACCAGTCATTTAAACATGCTTATAACCAACATAAAACCATGCAAATAATAGTGAGATAACAACCATTAAATCCAAACATTAATAGGTACAAAATAAAGAGAACTTAGATTCCATTAAACATAAGCAATAACCGACTCGGTTAAGGAATTCCATTTTTGATCAGGGTTGTCATTGATGTCAACCCAAGCAGCACCAGGGGCTATCCCGATCTTGCATGGTAATTTTGACCTAACAAATTACTATATTCTGGGTCAATAATATTTTTGATGGTTTCTAATTTTCAAGATGTTTCCGTTGATATATGGCACACCATGTAATTGTTCATTGTTTGAGAGTTATTCATGTTTGAAGTTTGTAACCCCAATTAGTGGGCTAAAACCCCATGGGGTTGTGGCATGGGTCATTGAAAATTAAATAATTAATAATATTTAAGCTCCTAAAATCCCTCCCATGTTCACTTGTTGAAGACCCTCTCAACCTAAGCATTTATATAAATTGTGATCCTCATATCCTTCTCATGTAGGGATTTCGCTATCTGAAACGGGTCATCATGGCAGTTGCACTCTAACTTTTTTTCTACGAAGGGTCAAAAGCTGAAATTTTTATGAGAAGAAGCCAAAATCCTGAGGAAGCTCATGTAAAAATTTGAGATCAAGGTACGCAACATTTTTGGAGATACGATATGTGGAAGTCAATGTTTTTGCAGGCTCCTGAACTTCATCTCAAAGAAGTGACCTTGGAAAAATCTTCATAAATCTCTCTCTCAGTATCATATTGGAATTCTAAAAAAAAGTGGAAGATAGTGCACGTACTTTAGTTTTCCCTGTATCAATTTCAAATCTGAATGAAGAAATTGTTACATGTGGCACGTCGTACAAGTTTGATCTACTGAACCAATCCATAATTAGGTCATTGTGAGAGATTGGACATAACTCTCCCTTGAAGAGTCCAAATTGGGTTAGACTTATGGCATTGGAAAGAAGACTCAGAGGAATACTACATAACCAAAAATCATATATTTGGGATCTAAAATAACACAGATACACCAAATTCAATATCGAGATCCTAGAAGGCAAGAAAAAGCTAGATCATGTGTTTTCAAGGGCTACAAAGGACCAGATTTTCTAGGGCAGCAAAGCAAAGCAAGGTGCAACAGAGGGTAGCATGACAAGAGCAACAATCAAGGTGCAGAAAAATAGCAAGAAGTTCACGACTTGAAGTATTCAAGTGGGTAGCACTACATATAGTCATTATAAAGGTATCATTGTACTAAGTAATTGTAAATGTATCATTGTAAAAATTGTACATGTGTCTATCTGCCAAGAGTTGAAGACGCACTGTCGGGATGTCTAGGATCATCATTAGGTGGCTGTGTCATAGTTGGGGTTATGGTCTAGTGTGTATTCTTTTTCTACATCATTCTATATCATTGTAAAGTGGGCCATTTTCCTTGGTACCGGAGTCCATTCTTCTTTTATTCTTCTATAGGGTGGTAGGGTGGTACTAGGATGGTGCATGAAGTCACCAATAGGTTTAAGCCTATGAAAAATTCAAGGTGGTAGGGTGGTAATAGGGTGAGTTGTAGCTCATTGGGTGTTGGGGCATCCGTTCAGTTGACTACCGAAGAATCTCGGGCTTTGGAGCATCCATCCAGTGGGAGATGGAGAATAACTCTTTTCTATATTCTAGGAAGTTAGAGCTTTATTTTCAATTGGAGTTGAATGTTAAAGAATTATTATAAAAGCATTCAGGTGGTTTTGTCCCGAAGAGGGTTTCCACCTTAAAAACTGGGGCCGTTTTGTTCCTTTTGTTTACTGCTATCATTGTGCAAACACTGATAATAATTGAAGATTAACTAATGCTCTGAAAGATTAATAATAATACTAATTGAAAGGAATACTGATTCAGCCCCCCCCCCCCCCCCCTCTCAGTATTTCCAAAAATTGGTATCAGAGCTTGTTTCCTTCAATAACAGTTTAACAGCTGGAAGGAGGTCATGGAGCATACCAAGAATGGTGTACATCTATTCAATGAAAATAATTATGCACTCTGGAAAGGAAGAATGGATTTCTATCTCTTGGCGCAAGGTTACGAAGTATGGGACATTGTTCAAAATGGATTTACATCAACCACGGATGAAAAAGGTAAGAAGAATTTGGTAAATGATGCAAAATAAAAGAATATTATTATTAGTGGACTTATTGAATCTGTTTATCATAAGGTGTTCGGGTGTAAAACCACCAAAAATGTATGGGACAAGCTTGAGAATATATATGCAGGTGACTCAAATGTCAAAGAAGCAAAGCTTCAAATCTACAGAGAAAAATTTGAGCAACTCAGAATGAAAGAAGATAACAATATTGTTGCATACTTCCAACACGTTGATGAAATAACCAACACTCTGGAAGGATTGGGAGAGCTTGTTGACGAGAAGAATATTATACGAAAGATTCTTAGAATGTTACCAGGGAGATTCAACCCAAAGGTATCGATCTTAGAATATAGTGAAAATCTAGACAAACTTGGCAAAGAGGAATTACATGGAGCTCTCATAGCATATGAAATGAGAATTGATGACGACGAGGGTAATTTGCATCTAGAAACTACGTTCATTGCATCTAAGACAACCAACAAGGAGAAACAACCTTCAAAGGCACAGACCTGCACCTACAAGTGTGAAGAAAAGGAAGATGATGAAGAAGGTATTTCAGATGGAGAATATGCTTACTTTACGAGAAAACTAAAAATTGGTAAGGAAAAATTCAAGGGTAAATTTCCATTGATATGTTTCGGCTATGGTGAGGTTGGGAATTTCGCAGCAAAATGTCCGAACAGAAGTGATGGAAACTCAAAAGAAAAGAAAGGCTTTAAGAAATCAACAAGCAAAGAAAAAATAAAGGATTCAAAAGGAACTTTATCTCTAAAGAAGATAGCTCATCATCCGATGAAGACAATGACAGCGAAGAAGAAGCCAATGAGAGAGTATTGTTTATGGCCAAGCACATTAAACAAGAGGTATCAAACAATGAAGAAGAAGGGTTTACCATAGAATAATTTTCTAAGGAGGAAATCAAGCTTATAAAAGAGCTCAAGGTTGAGAAGATCTATTCCAATACTCTTGAAGAACAAGTTCAAGGTCTCAAAATTGAATTTGAGGAACACAAATGTATTGAAGAGTCACTTCAAAAGAATTTGGAAGAAAGCAACCACGAAAGGGAAGCATTAGAAGCTGAATTAGTCTCGCTGAGAGGTGAATGAGGGAAAAATTGTCCAAAAATATGCCAACAGATCAAGGGAATTAGAAGAACTCATCAAAAATCAACAATCTTACAACGACAGAACTGGCCTCGGTTACAAAGAAGAACAAGCATGACCTTATACAACAAAATACAATGAACCTATGAGATGTGACATGCATGTAGACTTCATTGGACAAGATTTGCAAGAACAACCTTGTAATACAATTCCTCGATGAAGTTTTCCATCCAGGTACCAACATATTTTTTATGGATATTGTTATTCATGTGGAAAATTTGGTCATAAAGTTGTAGAATGTCCCACGTACCTTAGGAACCAATACTTCCAGGAGATCTGTCAAATATGAACCTCCCAGGGCTCAATGAAACATCAATATATTTGAACATTTAATAAATAATATTGAATGTTACAAATGTTGAAACTTTGGACACATAGCCACAAACTTTAGACTTGAAAATCCCCCAAAATAACCTTCGAAGCCACAGAACGAACGAAAATCGAAGAAGAAGAAGACTGATAATTGTGCTCTCACTCTGAAGGCTCAAAACAACAAATATGTGTGGTATGTTGATAGTCGTTTCTCAACGCATATGACTGGATATAGAAAGAAATGTGTATCTCTGAAATAGAAGAAGGAAGGAACCGTGTCCTTTGGAAATGATGGATATTTAAATGTTATAGGATCAGGTACCGTCACTCTCGGAAGCAAAGACGCTCTAGCCAAGAATTTTATATTGGTTGAAAAATGAATCACAATCTGCTCAGTGTTGGACAAATGTGTGATCAAGGACACACAATACTATTCAACTCCACAAAATGTGAAATCAGGAAAGGCTGGTATGGTGAAATTGTGGCTACAGCAAGTGGAGCTCCAAACGACATATATGTTATGGATGAAGCAACTAAAGAACGTCTAATAGCTAAAGAGGATGATAAAATATTTTGTAGCAATGTTGATCGACTAAGTAAGAAATTTGCTACAAATATGCAAAGTGAGTTCGAGATACCTTTACTTGGTGAGCTGACATACCTGTTAGGGCTTCAAATATCTCAAGAAGAGAAAGGAATATTTATATGTCAAGCCAAGTACATCAAGGAAATGCTCAAGAATTCAAAAAGGAATATTACAAACCCATCCTTAATCTGATGGTAACAGGTTGCAAATTGAGCATAGACGACTCATCTAAGGATGTGGATCAGAGGTTGAACAGATCTACAATTGGTAGTCTTCTATATGTAATAGCCTCTCAGCTAGATGTTATGCAAGTAGTTGGACAAGTAGCAAGATTCCAAGCAACACCAAAATAATCACATATTATTTCCGTCAGAATAATTCTCCGATATCTAAAGGGAACAACATAATACGGCTTGTGGTATCCCAAGGGTAACAATCTCATTATTCAAGCCTTTACATATGAATATTGGGTAGGAAGCGTTGATAATCGTAACCATACTCATGAAGCATTTGAATATTTTCGGCAGAAGCTTGGGATTCTCCCAAGTTCTCATTACATTTTCCTTATTCAAAATATAAAGGGGGAGTGGAAGTATGTATAGGTCCACAGGATGGTTGTTTGTCAGGGGGAGTCGAAGTGTGTACAGGTACGCAAGATGGTTCTGTGTCAGGGGGAGTTATTGTTTTCCATTTATGTCAAAGGGGGAGAGAATGTTGTAGGAAGAGCTGTCATGATCGCAGGGGGAATACTTGTGTTGCCTTCAATGCCAAAGTGGGAGATTGTTGATCAATGGTTGTCATTGATGTCAACTAAAGTAGCACTAGGGGCTACCCCTATATTGAATTGTAATTTTGACCTACCAAATTACTATATTATGTGTCAAGAATATTTTTTATGGTTTTTACTTGTCGAGATGTTTCCGTTGATATATGGCACGCCATGTAATTCTTCACGATTTGAGAGTTATTCATGTTTGAAGTTTGTAACCCCAGTTAGTGGGATAAAATCCCATGGGATTATGGCATGGGTCATTGGAAAGTCAATAATTAATCATTTTTAAGCTCATAAAATCCCTCCCATGTTCACTTGTTTAAGACCCTATCAACCTAAGAATTTATATAAATTGTGATCCTCATATCCTCCTAATGTAGGGATTTCACTATCTAAAACAGGTCATCATGGAATTTTCACTCTAAATTTTTTTCTATGAAGGTTCAGAAGCTGAAATGTATATGAGATGAAGCCGAAATCTTGAGGAAGCTCCTGTAAAAATTTCAGATCAAGGTGCACAATATTTTCGGAGATATGATCTGTGGAAGTCAGTGTTTTTGCAAGCTCCTGAACTTCATCTCAAAGAAGTGACCTTAGAAAATTTGTCATAACTCTCTCTTTGAGTATTGGATTGGATTTATGTAAAATGTGGTAGATAGTGCATTTACTGTAGTTTTCATTGTATCAATTTTAGAGCTGAATGAAGAAACGGTGACACGTGGCACGTCGTAAAAGTTCTCTCTATTGAACCAGTCCATAATTAGTTCATTGTGAGAGATTGGAAATAACTCTCCCTTGAAGAATCCAAATTGGGCCAGACTTGTGGCATTGGAAAGAAGACTCAGAGGAATACTATAGAACTGAAAATCACATATTGGGGATTTTAAATAACATAGATACACCAGATTCAATATCGAGATCCTAGAAGGCAAGAAAAAGCTAGATCATGTGTTGTCAAGGGCTGCAAAGGACCAGACTTTCTAGAGCAGAAAAGCAAAGCAAGGTGCAGCAAAGGGTAGCATGACAAGAGAAGCAATCAAGGTGCATAAAAACAGCAAGAATTTCACCACATGAAGTCTTCAAGTGGGCAGCACTGCATACAATCATTATAAAGGTATCATTGTACTAAGTCATTGTAAATGTATCATTGTAAAAATTGGACATGTGTCTATCTACCAAGAGTTGAAGAGGCAGTGTCGAGAGGTCTAGGATCATCATTAGGTGGTTGTTTCATAGTTGGTATTATGGTCTAGTGTGTATTATTCTTCTACATCATTCTATATCATTGTAAAGTGGACCATTTTCCCTGGTACATGAGTCCATTCTTCTTTTATTCTTCTATAGGGTGCTAGGGTGGTGCTAGGGTGAATTGTAGCTCATTGGGTGTTGGGGCATCCATTCAGTTGACTATTGAAGAATCTCAGGCATTGGAGCATCCATCCAGTGGGAGTTGGAGAAGGAAGCTTTTCTAGATTCTAGGAAGTTAGAGCTTTATTTTCAACTGGAATTGAATATTAAAGAATTATTAGAAAAGAATTCAGGTGGTTTTTGTCCTGAAGAGAGTTTCCACCTTAAAAAATGTGTGCAGTTATGTTCCTTTTGTTTACTGCTATTATTTTACAAACATGACTAATAATTGAAGATTAACTAATGCTCTGAAAGATTAATAATAATACTAATTGAAAGGAATACTGATTCACCCCCCCCCCCCCCCTCAGTATTTCCAACATTCCACATACCACCCGACCATAGACATCCTTGAGCCAAATATCTCTTCAGCCAATCACCCCCGTGCCATATTCCAAGAATGAATGTGGGATCTCATGGATAAACCAATCGAAAAACAACCGAGAGAATCCAGAGGCTAAACCGCCTCCACCCTCACCATGCCATGATCACACCAAAACTAGTGCTCCAATCACAAACCGAACCGACCATGGAATTCCATTTAGAATCCATCACTATTCTTGAGGCCAAATTTTCCATCCCCCCATCTCTCAAGATTTACCACAATCCAATCCGATATCACTATGCCCTAAACTGAGACACCTCCCTCAGGATTTACAGTGTATCCCTCCAAAATTGATCTAGTGATTCCTAGGCCTTTGGGAATGAACCTGAGACCACCTTCGCCCTAAATTCTGAAATCCATCCGAAAATTCCAAAGCTCAAAACCGAGATCAAAATCCCAACACACCATGGCATCCAAAAAAAGGAAATCCAAGGCTAAAAACCACTGTCTAAACTTGACAAAACCATGCCACCGACAACAAGAGAACAAAATACCAACATGCATAAGCCATTCATGTCCAAACCAACTAGGAAATCACACATGAAATATGTTACATGCAAGTATTCCCGCTGAAGCTACTAGATCATGCTCTTCTTGACTTGATATTTTCTTTCCTTTCCCTTTCATTGCCTTCCTTTGCTTGCTTTCCTCTTTCTTGGCTCAATGCTGAAATGCTCCAAGAAAGCTCTAAGTATCCAAGAGTGAGAGAGAGAGAGAATAATTAGAGAGCTCCAAAACTGAACTGACAAAAGGTACCCACTGATCCGCAGAATCCTTTTTATCAACGAGGCCTCTAATTTCTTCATTTTCCATTATTTTGCTTTATTTTCCTCCTCACATGCAACCTGTGACCTTTTACCTTCATTTTCTCCTAATTTACTTTATTTTCTTAAATAAACGTTCCAAAAATACTTTTTCCCTCTTTAATTCTTTAGCCATTTCATTTTCCAATTTTCCTTAGCTATAAACACATATCCAATGATGCTCACTAGGATATGTTTCCCAACATTCAGCTTGGAATAAGTGTCCCTTAACTGTGATCTTATTTTTTTGCTTTATTAAATTTTATTACATGAGATTTTAACCCAGGTCTGTTAGACTTCTTTACATTTCCAAGTGTAAAAAATATTTACACACAAATTATCCTTGCAATTTTTGCAATACTTACAATCATTACTCTCATTGTTGCCCCAAATTTCCACACTTGCATGATACACTTGTCATTATGTGACAATTACAAGTTCCTCATAGTGGAGTCTTTAGTGGTTTAATTGAAAACCCCTCTGCATCTCCTAGATTATGGTAGGGACCTACTCAATCTATCCTCGATATTGGTTTCCATGATACAGAAATGGCTGAGAAACCATACACTTCCTTTACATTTCATGAACCATAGGATCAATATCTTCATACCCCACTTTTTCATTTGATTGCAAACATCAAAGCATGCCTTCTATGCCCCATGAATCTTCATTCTCGATGTTAGTGAAACTTCAATCTAGTAGTATTTCATCTACTTCTATATATGCCACAAATGTGAACCATTTTTCTCATTCCCATGGGGAAAATATTCAAGACTCACTTCACCATGAGTTTTTTCTAGCAATGTCAACTCTATTATTATTATTCCTCCCTATCATGAAGAACTTCTAGGATCACATACGACTCTATATCAACTTAAAATGATCCACCTGATCATTTCTACTTATTTCATTAGTAATATTCTAGTCCCTCTAATAGTTTCATTAATGAATCACAATCTCATTTGGATGAGAATTAGTTCACTACATCCCAAGCCACTCTTTGGGACGGTGACACTTCTTTGTGAACCCAAAAGTTTAGTCCCTTCGACTCACATATGCAGTACCAAAATAGATTGGAACTTCACCATTTCCTTTCTCCCACTACATTATTGCATCAATATCTATTTTTCATTCATTATAATAAACTGGTGATGACACATCATTTCCTTTCGAAAAGTTGCATCCCTTATGCATATATGTATGACCACCAAATAGTGCATGCACTTAGTATTCTATATACACAACTAGTAGGGAACATCATTCCCACCTTTGGATACCTATTTATCCTCCCCCCCTTCCCCCATCATCATTTACTAAGAGGTAGTATCTCATATTTTGGTCATGATGGACCCTGTGACCACTTTCCTAATTAATCATTCACTCTTGGTCTGGGCCCCAATGGT
This sequence comes from Pinus albicaulis, assembly GCA_034641835.2. Classification (NCBI taxonomy): domain Eukaryota; kingdom Viridiplantae; phylum Streptophyta; class Pinopsida; order Pinales; family Pinaceae; genus Pinus; species Pinus albicaulis. The sequence goes on from CM076577.1 coordinate 751,459,946, forward strand.
TTAGGTAAGGTAGGTCATCCTCTTAACCACTAGGTAGTCTACCTTCTAGCCTCCATAGTGATTTATCTACACATTTAATATATTTTATGATCAATACCATATATTGAAATATTATACTCTATATTATGGCATACTTACAGTCTAGTCCCTATGTTTTACGTGATGATGGAGAGATTACTCTAGAGCTCTCTTGTAGTCCATCCCCTCATCCTTTCTTGCCTTGATTTTTCATTAGAAAACATTTTTTGAAGAATAATTAAGGCTCTTTTCTTTGGCCCCTTTGGCCATGTTTAAACCAATCCACAAAAATTTACACGTAAGGAAAATAAATCTACCTAAATGTTGCAAATCCAATTTCCACAAATTGATTTGTCTACAACATGCTCACCAAGATAATTTAGAGCCTCCTCTCCTCCTACAAACTCTTCTCCACCAAGTGCAAAGATGACTTGGAATTGGAGGGGAAATCCCTTTTATAGAAAATTCCAAAATTTTTCACTTAGACACTCTGGGTTCATCCAAACTTTGATTGACGAATTTTTAGCACCACTAGAATGCTCTTTTCAAGCCCTCAAATGCGTCTTAATTATTTTTCTCATTTTTGATACTTCACTTAGAAGCCACTTTTTCCATGAAGTTCTAAAGCTTTCTCTTCTCAAATATAATTTCTACCTTATTTGTCTTACTTACTTAGTCATGCCATATTTGACTTGCACCTTTTGACTCATCCATGGAAATTAGTCATGAGTAGCGCACCATTTCTCATGTAAATAAGGTCTCCTTTAAGACTATTCCTTGGAATTTCTCAATATTCTACGGGAATATACATTTATTCGTGAAAATATAGGCTAGATGTTATAGCAACTTCATTCAAACATTGATTTGAAGAAATGATATGTTCACTGTTGCTTGAAAAAGTAAGCCAGTTATTGAAATATTTTTTTTGAGGGGAAAAAGAATGTTGATTTCTCACTTATACTAAGAGAAAATGGTGGGGATCATTATAATACAATATTATTTAAACATTCAATACCCATAAGAAAATAATCTCATAAGAAGTTCATGAAACACAACATCAATATTGGGAGTAAAACTACAAAAATTTGGGAGAAAAACCACAAAAATGATTTATTAGTTCTTTGTAGGCACCTGCCCACTATTACGATAATTCATAGACACCAATATACAAGAGGAACCAATCCACTCAACTTCACAATTTTTTAGGAACCAACCTAGTGGAGATAGAAATCCCCTCAAATTCAAGAATTTCTAGGCACCAACCTATTGGGGACACCAATCCCCTTTGCTGCTAGTGTTTATAGACACCAACCTAATGGAGACTTCAATCCCCTATGTCATCATCTCTGTAATATGTTTTGTAATGTTCCACACTACTTATCTAAATTATACTATGTTCTCTATCTCTATACTTTAAACTATGCAGTCAATTCTCACACTGTTGATTTTCACTTTGTTTTCCTTCAACTTAGACATTAAAGAATTACACTTTATCAATATAATGCCTTCATGATTGGAGCTTCCTTCAACCCACTTTTCAAACTTGGTTATCATAACACCAAAACATATTCCCTCATAATGTGTCTGGCTATTTATTAGGTGCTCAAAACATTATGGGTGAATGCATGAAGCTGGGTTACACTTTTGGGTCAATTGCGGCGATGAAATTTCAAAATTTTCCTCTTTTATCAAATTGAAGCCCTCAAAATTCATATAAGCATTGTGAATTTTTATTTGGAGTAAAAATACAATATGTAGAGAATTATGTTGTTTTCCTAATGATTTTTTTTGTAAAAAAAATTAGTGTTGCATAATCAATCAATTTTCAATTAAATGCAATACTTGTCCTTTCAAAGTTTCACACATCTTAAGAGGTATGTGTGTGTTCATGTGGCATAACTTAGTCTAAAATGTGTGTATGTGTGTGTGTGTATATATATATATATATATATATATATAGAGAGAGAGAGAGAGAGAGAGAGAGAGAGAGAGAGAGAGAGGGATATGAGCATGATCTACATGGAGAGCAATAAGTTTTTCATGTTAAAAATTTATTTTTTTATGCAAAATTATATTTTTTACTATTTTTCGAAGTTGGAAAAGTAATATTTCAATTGCATTTTGCAAACACATGTGTTCACGTAAGATTTTTTCTTGCTATTTAAATAAATTGAAAAGCCAAGAGTATCCTTTTGAAGAGGACACGTTAACAAAGATAGTGGTGTTTTTTGAAATTTTTTCATTGTGTATATTTTATGTTATTAATTTTTTTTATTCAGCCTCTTTAAAATTATCCAAAAAAAATTCAAGCATTATGTTTAATAGAAATTAGATGAAAATTTTCGGATGAATTCGAAAATGTCAAACTCATATGCCATTGGATAGAGGATTCGTTCATGAATCCGACATGATTAACTTTATCACCTAAGGACAATTTTTTCCCTAAGTCTACTAGAGTACAAAATGGTGTTGCGGAAAAATTTGTAGAAGGGGTGCCAAAATTGTGTTTTTTAGGACCTTAGAAGCTTGATCAAGAGCTTGAATTTTAAATTCATATAGCTCAATTTAAGGTTTACTAAACCATCGCTCGAGCCATTTTCGTGGTTAATCAGAGGCTCGATTGAGCTGTTAATCTTGATCAATCTTATGTAAAAAAAAAAATGAATCCTAATTATGTCAATCTCGTAATCCCATAATTTATATTTTAGAATCAATAAAGATCTAAAATTTAATCCATTAATAATTTAACAAATTTTATAAGATATTATTTTACTAAAAATAAGAATTCAACTGGATCTAGGTTATGAACTACATTAGAATCTTTTTACGTTATTTTGCTGTGAGGCACATTCTATAACCCAATATGGGGGCAAGGTGTAAGTGTTTATGCTCACAATATACCTTCTCATATACCTTGAATTTGAATGGATCACAAATTTACCTTCCACAAAAGTTTTTACCACATTAAAGTTCCAAATTAAAATTTAAGTTTAAATATCACATTAAAATTCCAAATTTTATTATAATTTTTGTTATCATGTCATGTAGAAACCTTATTAAATATAGTATTAATATTAAAAAATTTATTATTACTATTAATATTAATTTATGCAATATTATATTAATATTAAAAATTCAATATTAATATACTTTAATATTATATTTATTAATTTTGATCTTAAAGATGATGCGACTTGGAAAAACCCTAGTTGACACTTTGCACACCCTACTGCACTGAGTTTTCAGCCTTGCTATTGTAGACCTGCATGATCTCACCTCGGGCTCCCTTAATGGAGCAGGATGGAGGCCCGCTAGCTCCATCCTTTCGAGATCTTGCTACAGTGTTTTCTCACAAGCCAAATGTATCCTTTTTTATGTGCCTCACCACCACCTTAGCTACACCTCGCTCAAACCAGGAGATGCGGCCCATCCCTCCTCTGCAAGACCATGGCCAGGTTGCCATAAATTCCTCTACGACCACATCAACAACCACCACTACCTCCATGAATCAAAACCCCCTTCCCTCTGAAGGTGAAGGGCCAAAAACGAAAGCAAGCAGGGAGGCATAGGATGGAGCCAAAAGGAAAAGCACATGAAACCCTAAGGCAATGAAAATGCTGAAAATCATCATTCAGGATCCGAATGTAGCTGTGTATAGGGAATACATGCAAGAACACATGATCATTTGTAAATTCATGGGCATTTTCCCCATAGAACGTGCCCTAAAAGGATGGATCCATGCCAAATGGAGCCCAAAAGGAGAGATCGATCTCCAGCTAGGGTCCAAAGGCTTCTTCAAAGTGGTATTTTCTCTCTTGGAAGAGAGAGATAGGATATTTGAAGGCGGCCCTTACTTTTTCAACTCAGCAGGTCTATACATGAGATACTGGAAGGAAAACTTCACTCCAGAAAAAGAAGTCTTCATTAGGGTTTCGGTATGGATAAGGTTCTACTCACTACCCACCGATTACTAGGCACCCTCTGTCCTAAAGGCCATAGGGGATGAACTTGGAGAATATATAAAAAGTTCAGAAGGCACAAAAAATGGTCATTATATCTCCTACGCCTGCATCTGCGCCTACATAGATATCTCCAGAGCCTTACTAGAAGCCATCAGACTAAATTTCAGAGATGACATATGGACTTGAAGCATAGACTATGAGCACATTCCTTTCCGATGTAGAAAATTTCACGAGCATGACCATCTCTTCCGAGACTGCCCACTAAACAAAACCATAGCAAAAGAATATTAAGCAGGGAAAAAGGATGACCAAGGCTACACCAGAGCAGGCAACAAACACAAGAAAAACAAAAGAACGAACACATAGAAAGAACCTCAAATTCTCTCCCAGCAAAACAAGTTTGAAGTCCTAACCACGCTGCAGGAGGAAACATGGCAACATAGTAAGGAAAAGGAAACAAGCATCGAGCAGGAAACACCAATTCAAAACAATGGAAAATAAATGGATGCAACAATGTCTCACATAAGATGGAACCACACCTCAAGAGGACACAGACATGGAAATCATACAGGACATACCAACCCAGAGGAAAGAGATACTGAGAAAGTCCTAACGGGAATGTACCTCCAAAAAATCACAAAAGAATGGAATGCGAAGGGAATAGAATTTATCCCCATAGAACATATACAGAAAGTTAACGAGGCTTATATACTAAAAAAGATCTGCAAAGGAAATGAGAACACCAAAAAAAAGGCAAAAACTTAGCTGGAGGAATCACAACAAAACTAAAGGCAAGCCAACACATCATCAAAGAGAAGAATCGAAAAAAAGTCAGGAAAACCAACAACCAATTCCTTCAAGAGCTCGGAATCCGCCTCATCGATGAAGGAAAGGTAATGGCTGTCTCCCTCCCCCCTAAAACGTTCTTATGATTTTTACATCATGGAATATAAGAGGACTAAATAGTCCCAACAAGAAAAGGATCCTTTAATCCAAGATAGCCTCTGACAGGCCTAATATTGTACTACTTCAAGAAAAAAAAAAAATTCACACTGTATGGACTCCATTCAACAATCTTGCTTCAGAAATCACTACAGCCACCTATCCATCTCTGCCTCTGGCACTGCGAGAGGTCTTGCAACCTTTTGGAAGGACTCTTGGTTTCACCTTTGTGAGTATCTAGCTTCCAAACATGCCCTCACCACTGTCCTTCAAAAAATTGGAACTAAAGACAATATCAACATCACCAATGTCTATGCTCCTCACTCTACTTCTGAGTGAGTGGCTTGGCTCCACAGCCTGAAGAAGCATCTTAGCTCCCTCAATCACCCCTTCAGTTTCATTGTTGGGTACTTCAACATGATACTCAACCTTGGGGAAAAGTGAGGCAGCCTAAGGAAATTAGACAGTGACTCAGCTGCCTTTAAGGCCATGATTGATGAATTAGGACACATTGACGCTCCTACCAAAAATGGCTCCTTCACTTGGAACAACCGTCAAGGAGGGGACAGGTAGATTGCCTCCAGATTAGACAGATTTATCCTCTTAGAGGACCTCTTCCTCTGCTCCCTGGAAATGGAAGCAATCATAGCCCCTCATGCAGGTTTGGATTTCTGAAAGCCCCAAAAACACCCCCTTCAGGTTTGAAGCTTTCTGGATCAATCATCCAGAATTCAAGGACAAAATGAAGGAGTGGTGGTCTTCTACCCTACCTTCCCAGGGAAACAAAATGTACAACTTCCAACAGAAGTTAAAGTTTATCAAATCAGAACTCAAAGTCTGGAACAAACAAACCTTTGGAGATATAATATATAAAGAAAGCTAATTGAAATAAAAATGAAATCCCTTCAACAAAGCATCATCAATTAGGGGATGATCAAGCAAAAAAAGCAGGAGGAACTAACTCTTCAAAAAAATTGGGACGAACGAGCTGCCCATGAAGAAAAAAATATGGAGGCAAAAGTCCAGAGTCAGCTGGCTTAAAGATGGAGAAAAGAACACTGCTTTCTTCCACAGGTCAATGATTCAACATAGAAAATACAATGGAATTCCAAGTCTCAAAAACTGGTAGGGCCTTATCCTTCACACTCACTTTTAGATTGAAGATGCGCTCAATCAACACTTCGGGGCCATCCTCACCTAATCCAACAATGACAATTAGGAGGACATAGGAAAAATAACAAGAAACATCCCCACAATCTTGACCAGAGAGCATAACCAGATGTTGCTAAAAAAGATAACTATGGTTGAAGTGGAGGAAGCAGTCCAATTAATGCCCAATGGCAAAGCTCCTAGACCAAACGGTTTCACTATAGATTTCTCTAAGGCTTGTTGGCCCTTAATCAAAGACGAAGTATATGACCTGGTAGAAGAATATCGTATCAAAAAATATGTCCTAAATACCTCAATTCCATCTTCCTCACCCTCATTCCCAAATCTGAAAAAGCATATTCCCTCGACTAGTTCAGGCCAATTTCCCTCTGCAGTGTTATCTACAAGATCATCTCCAAAGTCCTAGCCAATCGTATCAAAAATATCGTACCCCTTGTCATCTCCCCCCACCAAACTAGATACGTTGAAGGTAGGAAAATTATGGACAACATCATCTTCTGTCAGGAAGTTATTCATGCACTCAAGGATCAAAGTAAACTAGGCATGCTTATCCAATTTGACATTTCCAAAGCCTTTGATAAAATTAATTGGAACTACATTCGGAAAATGTTGGAAGCCTTTGGCTTCAACAAAGACAATATCAAATGGATATTGGCCTTAGTCTCAGGGGCTTTCTTTTCCATCCTTCTAATTGGCTCTCCCTCAGCCATCATCAACCCTTCTCGTGGCATTAGACAAGGTGATCCTCTCTCGCCCTTCCTCTTTGTTATCATGGTCGAAGTTCTGGGTCGCTCCATTACAACCGCCTCTACCAACAACAACATCTATGGCCTTAAAATATATCCCTCTAACCCCCTACCACCCATCAGAAATTTGTGGATGACACGCTCCTCATGGGCACTCCCACCCTCAAAGAAGCCCTTTCCTTCTAGACCATTCTAAATGATTTTTTCTAGCCTTCGGCACCTCTGTCAACAAAACCAAGTCCAAACTCTTTTTCCTCAACACCTCCCATGCCATTCAATTCAATATAGCCCGCATTCTGGGCTTCTAGCTCAGTTCCTTTCCCTCCAAGTATCTAGGTGTTCCCCTAACTGATAAACCCCTAGCTAATGGTAATTGGGAATCCCTAGTCACTAAATTGAAAAAAATAAATAAAAATAAAATAAAATAAATAAATAATTAAAATAAAATAAAATTAAGATAAATAAATAAATAAAATAAAATTAAAAAATAAAAAATAAATTAAAAAATTTAAAAAATTAAAAAAAACTCCAACTGGACCTTCAGATCTATAAAACTCCTAGGCAGACTTGTCCTTGTTTGCTCGGTTCTCCAAGCCATCCCTCAGTATCAATACTCGGTCATTGCTACCCCTAAATCCATCTCAAACCAAATCAAAACTATCAAACATGAATTCCTTTGGAAAGGCAAGGTGAACAAAGGAAAATGGGTGTTGGTTGCCTGGAGCAAAATCTGCAAACCCAAAAAAGCAGGGGGTCTTGGCCTCAGAGATCTAGACCTTCTTGGAAAATTCCTGGGGGCCAAAACGTGGTGCCGTTGGATCACTAATCCCACCACCTCTTGGGCTAAACTTTGGAAAGCTAAGTATGCTCCCACTCTTCATCGAGACTCTCTGATCAGGCTCTCGAGCCATCTCAAAGACTCCCCGATTTGGAACCAGGTGTGGGACAACAGAGCTCTCATTCAGAATGACTATTTTTGGGAGGTGCACAATGTTGGGAATGCTCTATTTTGGGATGATGCTTGGGAGAAACGCCCTAGGCTCAACACATACATTTACCTTCCCATTAGACTGCACATGGACAGACTCAACAAAACTTTCATTAAATACTTCTGGAAAATCGAGGACAATACCGACTGGAGGCTGTGGCTTGACTCCCCCACATTGGTTCATAAAAATCACCCTCAGACTTGTGCCATCCTCGTAGAAGAGATTTGAAAAAGGCAGATTCAAAAGGATGAGGAGCCAAACAATCTTAGATGGAGATCAAATGTAGCAGGGCACTTCAATATTAAAGAGGCCTATGGTTTCCTATCCGACACCAACCCCATCCCTATGGACAATAAATGGATTAGGCTCTGGAATCGTAATCATTGGCCTAAAATAACTCTCTTTCTTTGGCTTTTCATGCACCAAAAAATCTTGACCTGAGACAACCTCCAAAAAAAAAATCCACCGGTCTGTCCATCTACACTCTTTGCAAAATGAATGATGAAACTTCCAATCATTTTCTAAATGATTTCCAATTTTCCTCCAACATTTTGAATTGGATTTTTCTTGTCTTCAAATCCTTCGATCGAGACCCCTCCTACATCCTCCTCTCCCTCAAAATTTGGTGAACATCCTTCTCCACCCAACCTCTCCTCAACTTGGCCTGAAACCTTCTTCCTGGCATCATATGCTCGGCCCTGTGGAAAGAAAGGAATTCTTGTATCTTCAAAAACCTAGAAAAAAAAATAAGAACGGGTCATCCATTCTATCAATAAAACTTTAAGAGAATCCATCTCCATTGCCAAAATCCCTGATCCCTCCTCCCCCCCCACGAGGGAGGATTGTCGCATCCTCTCCCTTCTTGAACTCTCTCTCCTCTCCCTGCCCTCTAACCCATCTAATTCTCTCACCTCCTTGCCAAAGCCCAAATGGAACCCTCCTGACCCTAACATTGTTAAGCTAAACTATGACGGTGCTTTTAAAGACAATCCTGGGAATGCAGGGTTTGGAGGTGTTTTCCGCAACCATGAAGGAAAAATTCTTTGGACCTACTACGAGAATCTTAGAGACACCACCAAAAATGCCATTGAACTTCAAGCTCTCGCTCACGGGCTCGAAATTTCCATCCATCAGAACTTATGTCCCCTCCTTGTTGAAGGGGACTCCACCGTTGCTACCCAAGACTGCCGGAAAATCCAGCAGGGTCGCAACGTCCACCAAATTTCTGACTGCTGGTGCATAAAAAAAACACTGCAAAAAATCAAACACAACATTGACAATGCCAAATGCATATCCTTCTCGATCGTTAGGCAGAAATTTAACAAGCCTTCGAATATTCTATTCAACACAGGCGTCAGCGACATCAACTGACTCACTTCAGCAGCCTGGGACTCCATCGCTCTGCCATCTATCAAAAATGAATGCATCCGCATCAGCCTCTTGGACTAGTAGCAAATCGGCCTAACCACTCCCTCGATTCCCCCTCTCAATCAAATCAGCAATCATGACCCTCATACTCGCCACGCTCCCCAGTCACACTAGGCACTCCTACAGCCAGCTCTAAGCAGTATGCTCCCATTTGCCTTATTAATTTCTCACATGATGAAGACAACGCATTTGACATGCTACCCAGTGGCTTGCCCTACCTAACTCACCTCTCGCCTGCCTATGTTTTCCCCTCCACCCTCGACTGTTCCTCATTCCTTCCTGCTCCTCTCACTTAGAACGTCACCACTCTGTCTCCCCAGAACTTGGCCCTCCATAGTTCTCCCCCTCATTCCTTCTTGTTCCCCTCCTGCGCTCTACCTCACCCCACCTCTATGGCCCTGCGTAGAGCTCACCCTCCTCCCCTTGCCCGCCGTGGTCACGACGCCCATTGGGCTAGCCACTCCCGTCCCCCTATCACCCGCTCCGAAACTGCAGCCAGGAACTCTGCTAGCACTTACGCAGCCACTGCTAGCCAGGACATGCAGAGGCACATTGCCAACTTGGAGAACATAGTCCACATTCTTTGTAGAAATACGCTGTCTGAGGCGGTCGATGCAACTTTCTGCTGGATCCCGGACCTCGGTCTCACCAAACCCCAGGAAAACCTATATAACAGATCCATCGAATTACACTGGAAAACTAAAACTCTCCTTGCTATCGCCCTCCAGGACCAGAATGACCGCAACAGCTTTTTGGAACGCAAAATTGACTCCCTAATGGAGAAATTTTTCATGTATGTAAGTGAAGTACACAATATGTGGTTTATTGACAGGAGCTCCCCCCAATATTCTCTCATGAAGAGCCGATCTGCTTCGTGCCACCACCACCAGCACCCCAAGGAAGAAGAGGTTGATCTCACTGCATCATGCTCCTCCAGGCCGGACTGCCCAAGAGTCTGTCCCTCCTCCAGCCGACGCCAGATCTTCTGCTCTGATGAGGGTACTCCCGACAGCACCATCATCGTGGATGATTTCTTGACCGACGATGCTGAGCCGCAGTGCTCTCTAGGCCTCTAATTCACCTGCTTTCATGTATGTTCTCTCTGACTCTCAGGTTCTATCTTCTTTTTTGAATCTTTGTTCGAGGGCTCAAAGCCTTTTTTCTAGAACTGCAATGTATGATAATTTAATTTTTTTGACATTTGCACTCTCCCCGCTGTCCCTCTCCCCGTATTCCCCCTTCCCAGAGAGCAAGACCCAAGTGCATCAGACTAAATAATCTTCTTCCTCTAGACGTTTGTCTACGATTTCGCCTCTCCAAGGCTACGATGTAATCTAAGTTTTTATGTTGAATGTGAATAGAACTTCCTAATTTACAATATATATATATATATATATATATATATATATATATATATATATATATATATATATATATATATATATAGATATATATATATATTTCGAATTAATATAATATTTAATTTAATATAATATAAATTTGTTATATTATAATATATATTAATAGATTAGGATGTGCATTAGCTCCAAATATATATGGGAGGGAAGAAAAAATACCTAGAGTGGTAGAGGTGGAGACATAGAGGGAGTGACAAGGAAGAGATGGAGATGAAGTAAGGGAGAGAGAAGAGGAGTGAAGAAAGAGATAAGGAGAGGAGAGAGAGAGGGAGATAAGGGTAAGAGAGATAGGGGGACACAAAGATGGAGAGAGGAAGAGGAGGAGAGAGTGGAGGAGAAATTGAGGGGGATAGAGATGGAGTTGGAGGAAAATATAGGAGGGAAGAAGAAATAAATATAGAGAGAGAAAAGGTGGAGAGAGATAGGGGGAGTGAGATGGAGAGAGACTATGTATGTTAGGGGGTGAGATATAAAGACAAAGAAGGAGAGATGGAGAGAATGGGGGGAGAGAATGAGAGAGGGAGGGGGTAGTGACAAATTTGGAGGATGAAGCGAGCGAGAGAGAGAGAGAGATAGAGAGAGAGAGAGAGAGAGAGAGAGAGACAAGAAAAATGGAGAGAGAGGGAGAGAGGAAAATAGGAGGGAAGAGAGATAGAAGGGGAGACCGAGCGAGAGAAGGGGAGAGAGAGAGGGAGGGAGATATAGATAGATATGGAGAAACAATGTATGCTTGTGAGGTGATATAGAGATATGAATAAGGAGAGACAAAGGGAGATATAGAGATATAGATGGAAGGGGGAGAGAGGGAAGAAGAGAGATATAGGTAGAGGGAGGGAGGGAGAGATAATCATATATGAAGAGAGAGAGAGAGAGTGTGTGTGTGTGTGTGTTTGGGGGGGTGAGATAGAGATACAAAGAAGGACAGATGGAGGGAGATATACATATAAATGGAGGGGGGAGAGAAAGGGAAGTAATTGCACTAGATGAATTGATTCCATTGTAGACGTTGATTTCTAATTCTATTTGATTTCTTTCATTAGTTGAATTTATTTCAGTGTAGATGCTGATTTTTAATTTTATTTGATTGCTTGCATTAGATGCATTTATTTCAGTGTAGATATTGGTGTCTAATCATATTTGATTGCTAGCACTAAATGCATTTATTTCAATGTAGATGTTGATTTCTAATCCTATTTGATTTCTTGAATTAGATGCATTGATTTCAATGTAGATATTGATTTATAATCCTATTTTATTGTTTGCATTAGATGCATTGATTTCAGTGTAGATGTTGATTTCTTGCATTAGATGCATTTATTTCAGTGAAGATGTTTTTTGATTTGATGTAACTAGATGTATGGTGTACATTAATTTCAAGGTAATCAGATTAACATTTTTCTTTGATTTCAATGTAAGCACAAAAATGCATTGATTTCAGTATAAGCAGAAAAAAAATTGATGACATGCATTATGACTAAGCTCTTGTAGATAACCTCAAATGAAATAAATCGAATAAAAATTATTTGTAACTTTTACCTCTCCACATCTTTTAAAATTTAATAGAACTTATTTCAATCACATTTTCAAGTTTTTAAAAATTGAGTAAAACATATTTCAATTATAAAGAACTGATTGAAGTACTTGGATAGCTAAGTAAATTTAGGAAAGTTGATAACATTATATAAAATTATAGAAATTTTATCATATATTGTTTTTTGACCTATATTAAATTCCACTATGATTGACTTATATCATGTTATGGTTAAAATCTTGTAGATAATCTTAAAAGAAACAATATTAAATAGAACATATTTCTTGTTTACCTGACATCTTTTAAAATTGAACAAAACGTATTTCAATCCTATTTGTGTTTTTAATTGAACCTTGAGATAATAAATTGAGCGAAATACTTAAAAAATTTGACCATGCAATGGTATGTGGATGGGTCACAACAAATTTAATATATAGTTTTTCTATTATAATATGGATGACCATAGAATTCAAATAATTTATTTTTAAAAATGAATTGTAATAACATACATGTTGATTGCACTAAAAGACACTTTCTACAAGCCAATATGAAGCATGATTTTAATTCTTTCCATGCTCAATATGAAATTGATAAATGATATATTTTAGTTCATTTTAAGTATCAAAGTGACTTGCATCATAGTAAGATTTTACTTATACCATATTATGACTAAGCTCTTGTAGATGACCTCAAAATAAATAAAATTGAATAAAACTTATTTGTTGTTTACCATACATCTTTTAAAATTGAATTTAAAACTTATTTCAATCCTATTTGCATTTTTTAATTCAACCATCATAGATTTTAGTTTAGTTTAAGTATCAAAGTGACTTGCATCATAACTTAAGATTGTACTTATTTTCTTAGTCTATGAAACTAGAAATCAAAATTGTTAATTTTTTTAATAAAACTTATAGTATATAGAAAAAATTTAAACTAGTGACATAATTTTAAATGATCCATAAAATTAAAAAAATAGTGAACATCCATCAACAAGGTTAATACAAATCCATAAAATGAAATAATAAATGTATCAATAAACTATCCATATGAAAACGTATACAAATTACAAATATCACATGAACATACATAAACTGAAATAATAAGCATCCATAATTTGAAATAATGTTCATGTACATACATAAACTCTCCATGCATGAAAATATACAAAGTTTGTATCACATGTGAATGTTCCCTATAAAATGAGCCTAAAAATATGCAAACTATCCACTGTAAGTAACACCAGAACTCCTATGTGAGTTTTGCCGTGTAAAGTAAGTTTCCATAAGCAGGTACTGCAATATAACACATTCAAATTGAAACTAATTAGATCATTATTTGTACAAAATAAAAAATATGGAAATAAATGATTTTGAACAAAATTTTGTTGAGATTGCAACAAGATGATGAGCTTAGTGAAAAGAGTCGCCTTCACTAAGTGGGCCCGTAGGCTATTTTTGGCGCAAGTCTATTTTTAGACACGTCGATCATATTATATGAGTTGCAAGATGCTATTTGTGGATGGTTGGTCAAGTTGGAAAAATAGATGGACTTCTATTTTTAGACATATTGGGCGGAATCTATTTTTAGATTTCCAGTCTAAAAATAGATATATAGGAATATTATTAGCTCTTAATAATATTTGGACTATAAACATTACTTATTCTCTTGGAGCACTTGATTAAATTGCACAAATGTAGCACATGAGCTTATGGAAAGTTAGCTATTCTTGGATCCAAGTGAATTATTGCATGGAGGACTTCAGTTAGAACTCATGTGACGGAGTTTGGTGGAGTTGTAGAAGTAGTTGGTGGAGTTGTGTTCAGTTTAACTCAGTTAGACACAGTTGAGCTAGTTGTATCTAGTCTAACTGATTGATACACTAGTGAGAGTGGTGTGAATTAATTAATAATTAATTCACTAAATATTAACTCATTAATCAACTGAATAATACATCAATTAACTACAATGCATGGACAGTTTCAAAATCAGTGGGAGACCGGTGGAGGGTTGGGGGGGGGGGAATAGGTGAAAGGGGAAGATGACTATCGGTTATGCATGACTTATAGTGACGCATTGATTGCATCCAACACATAGTAGAGATTCCAATGAGGATTTCATGAGCAAGGCTGGACCAATTCGAGTTCATTCAGAGCCATTCTTCAGCAGGGATTGCGCAGTAGAGGCAGGCTAGCAGGTGGCAAAGATTGGTGCATGGATTTGCAAGATCGGGCCTGATTAGTGTGTGGCGATTGGATTGTATTGAGAGCTTGTGATAAGATTTGTATGAGGATTGTTACATGATCTCTATGACATATATTATATACAGATAGTTGGGGTTTTTAACTTCAGGCTTTCCCGGTAAAACAATTGTGTTAATGTGTGTGAATTTTTATGCTTTCATGTGTGCATTGTAATTGAATTAATTTCTGCATGTGATGATCAATGGTGGAATAGATTCTGTATTGTGCATGAAGTTAAAATAGTGTGTGATCAGGAGAATCTTGGACATATGCATGCATAGTGCATATAATTTCTACATGGTATCAGAGCTGTGTTATAGATTTTCTACATGGAATGAGAGCAGGAATTTTTGTGCGTGTGAGTTTGTAGAGAATATCTGAAATTTTTGGTGAAATATTTTCAGAAACAAATAGCATATTTGGATTCCTTGCAAAAAAATACCCAAATTGAAAAAAAATAGGTCGAATCAAAGCTCGAATGAGGGATATATCGTCGATTTAAAATCAACTCTTTTTTAGAAAATTTTGCGACGACGGGACAATTACAATGTGCACGAGCCAAGAATCTACATGCATTGAGGTACAAGATGCATGCAAAGCTTTGAGGAGAAAAGCAGAGGTTAGTGAATTTGTGGTTGAGAGGGAGCCTCTCAACATGCAGCCTGAGAAGCAGTCTCATAAGGTTGTGGAGCAGCCACAACTGGAGATGCAGAAGAATATTTATAGATTTGATGTAGATGGGATTTCTACGGAGCTTCCTACTATTGGGAAGTGCAAGAAAGACATGCAATTGAAGCTTGAGAGGGATCAAGATTTTCATGTAGGTAAGAGTGAACCTTGGGATCTAGAGCAACCACAAGATGAGGATTATGGAGTGGTAGCAACCACTCATGCAGAGAAATTCTGTGCCAGATGGGCAGAGGGAGTGCATGCAGCTATACGACCAGGTGAGAGGTGGGGCGACATGCATGAGTAATCCCAAGAAGGAATTTATGGACAGGATTCATTGAGATGGTGTGGATCTCATGAATTTAACTTGGCTACGAGGAGCCCATAGAGTAGCAATAGCATGATCAGTTGGATTGATGCAGTGAGATCAAAGTGACAGTGTCAGATATTGGAGCACGGTTCAGAGTTGACAGTAATTGCAAAGTGCATGGGTGCAAAGTTCAACAGCGCAGTGGTTCCTTAAGACATGTGTAGTAGCTAAGCAGAAGTCAAAGAATTTTATGATAGATGCATTATATTGATTGAGTTGTTTGGAGCCTTTCAGTTTCGGAAGTGTTGCAGCAAGAGTTGCAGAGCAGATGCATGGAGTTGCAGGGTGCTTGCAAAGGTTGCAGGGCGAATGCATGGAGTTGCATGTCACATGCAAAGACAGTCCTTTCTTGTTGAGAGGGAGTGTTGAAGTTTGCAACAAGAAACAATGAAGGAGGCATCCTGAAACATCATCATTGATCCTAGTTGGAAAATAATCACCTAAACTAGGTGGGGCCCACACAGGCTATTTTTAGGTGTATGTCTATTTTTAGACATGGTGAGCACATTCTATATGTAGCAGGAGGCTATATGGATGAGGAAGATCCTAGTCAGGTTGTTCGGTTCACACTTAGAACCTACTGTGATATATTGTGATAATCAAAGTTGCATTGAACTCTCGGTTAATCCATTATTTCATGATAGGTCTAAACACATTGACATCCGGTATCATCATATCAGAGATTGTGTGTAGCGGAAGATGATGTTACTTTCTTACATTCCTACGGAGGATCAAGATTCTGATATCTTGACGAAGGCGCTCACCAAGAGAAAATTAGAATACCATAGAGGTAGGATCAGGGTGGCAGATAATCCCTATCTTGTTGAGAGGGAGTGTTGATATTGCAACAAGATGATGAGCTTAGTGAAAAGAGTCACCTTCACTAAGTGGGCACTTGGGAGCTATCTTCTAGGCGCAAGTCAGGTGTTAAGGTGTCATCGATCTTTGAATCTATGAGTTGCAGGATGCTATTTGTGGATGGTTGGTCAAGTTGGAAAAATATATGGACTTCTATTTTTAGACATATTGAGCAGAATCTATTTTTAGATTTCTAGTCTAAAAATAGATATGTCGAATATTATTAGCTCTTAATAATATTTTGACTATAAACATTAACTTATTCTCTTGGAGCGCTTCAGTTAAGTGCACAGATGTGGCACAGAAGCTGACAGAAGGAATTACGCTATTCCTAAGGGTTAAGTGTAGCTATTGCATGGAGACTTCAGTTAGAACTCATGTGACAAAGTTTGGTGGAGTTGTGTTCAGTTTAACTCAGTTAGACATAGTTGAGCTAGTTGTATCTAGTCTAACTGATTGATACACTAGTGAGAGTGGTGTGAATTAATTAATAATTAATTCAATAAATATTAACTCATTAATCAACTGAATAATACATCAGTTAACTATAGTGCATGGACAGTTTCAGTGGAGAGATAGGTGAAAGGGCAAGATGACTATCAGTTGTGACTATAGTGATGCATTGATTGCATCCAGCACAGAGTAGAGATGCCAATGAGTATTGCGTGAGCAAGGCTGGACCAATTCAAGTTCATTCAAAGCCATTCTTCAGCAGGGATTGCACAGTAGAGGTAGGCTAGCAGGTGGCAAAGATCGATGCATGGATTTGCAAGATCGGGCCTGATTAGTGTGTAGCGATTGGATTGTACTGAGAGCTTGTGATAAGATTTGTATGAGGATTTTTACATGATCTCTATGACATATATTATATATAAATAGTTGGGGTTTTTAGCTTCAGGCTTTCTCGGTAAAACAACTGTGTTAATGTGTGTGAATTTTTATGGTTTCATGTGTGCATTGTAATTAATTTAATTTCTGCATGTGATGATCAATGGTGGAATAGATTCTGTATTGTGCATGAAGTTAAAATAGTGTGTGATCAGGAGAATCTTGGACATATGCATGCATAGTGCATATAATTTATACAAATTTTTAATTACATATAAGAATCTAATAACCTCATTCAAGTCCAAATGCAAGTCATATAGGATGGGGGTCTGATGAATTTGGGATTGGTGCTTCCCTGCCTGTGGCACAATGATTTAGGCATGCATCAATGGATCCATATCGTTAATTCCTCTATACCAAACATCCCACTCATGCATCCACATAACTGTGACATCGAAAACACTCTACATATGGGCATGTGTACACATTGACAAGGAAAAATTAGAATTATTCTACGAATTAATTAGAATATGTGTAACTTAAAAAAATAATTATTGAAATCTTAGGAATAAAAAAATTTACCTCAACTGTTGGTCCATGTGGTTGTACATAGTCACTCTCCTCCACATGAGTGTTATGAGGTGGAGGTGGAGGTGGAGGAGAATACATGGAAACATACTCTAGTGGAGGATGGCCTAGCTAATCAAATGCATCCTCAGATGACCTCATAAGCTCATCCATGTAGTTGGGTTTTGTCTACATTTTATCCTGAATTTATTAATATAAATGCAATCTAATATGAACTAGAAATTAATATTAATTATGAATAATTTGAAAATAAGTCAAATGTTTCGTACATATATGTACCGGGTTTGTGTCACGTGGGTCATGCACCTGCCAACTGTCATAGACGGCATCATGATACATACATTCATCTGAAAAAAGTTGGTCAATGGTTAAATTTGCGAGAAATGATTCACCATATAAAGGAATTGGCAATTCACAAGGAAAATGTGGTGGTATGATAATATCTCCATGCAATGTAACACATCCACTGACTAATGATGTATGCATGCTATCTATAATGATATCCTTGGTCTCAACACCAAGTTGTGATGGCTCGTCTAGCTCTATCGACAATACCATGCTCCAAGACCATAGTGGAAGCAATCTCGTAGATGGTGGTACATGCCCAAGGTCCCTACAAGCCCTGTCACAATCATAGGTACATCCCATGTCGGGTCCATAATAACAAGAGCTGGTATCATTGTAATATGGCCTCATATGTAGAACTAACTTTGAATATATACATTTGGAAAAATAAAGGGTGACCTGGTCATGGTGGGGAAAATGGCCCCAATCTCCAATGAATCGATCATGCACAAAAGGGGTTACATCAACATTATTAAAGTATTTGCATGGAATCATACCTTTATGTCTAGCAGGGTGATCCGAAGGGATATTGAACAACTCCCCATGAAAATCAATGTTCTTGGTGGCATCTTTCACCACCTCCTAAGTATGTGTGCCTCTAACCTCACGTCTCCTAATCCTCTGTATGGACTATAGGAGGTAGCTCTATGGGCCCGACATCCAGTATGTCTCAATCAACCTATTAATTATTTCCAACATCAAAGACAAGCTACAACTAGTAGGTGAATTAGCAGGGGTGTTACACAGATCTCGTGTGATCCACGTATGATGGGTCATAACATCCTCCAATGTGATATGAGTTGTAGCATTATCCCAGAGAGGGATTGATGCTGCATTGTGATCCTCAACTTCTCCCTACCAAGGATTTGCAAATCATAAATGTAATTTAACATATATTTTTAAAAAGTTAGAAGCATAATAACATATACATTAAATTCAAACACATCAGTTGAAGACGATTTAAAGATAAAAAACAATTTCAAGACATAAACACATAAAATTTAAAGATGATTTAAAAATGTAGGAGGTGTACCTGAAATAGGTGAAGAAGGTCCACTTGAGGTAGCATCAACTGCCTCTGACACTTCGACTAGCATCGGAGGTAGGATCTATGAGTGGAACATGCACTCTAGGTGGGTTACATGATCTATCATGAGCCTGACCATGTATAGCAGATCCCCTCTAACACCAATGACTTGAAGTTGGGGTGCGTACAAGAGATTCCTCTACATATTACATATAATACATATAAAATAATCCAAGGAAAAAAATTTGACTAAACTATTACATATAATACATATAAACTAATCCAATAAAAAAATGTTGACTTAGAAAGAATGTTAACAAGAAAAACATTTCTAAACTCAAGTAGAATAATCTAGCCCGAAGTCCTATACATTAGAGTCCATTTTTTGATAATTTATCAACCAAAGTATTGAGTGCCATGTAAATAAAATCGAAAGAAGTGATCAAATCTACCTTCACAATTTTCCCCATTCCTAAATAATGCATTTTATTCATAGGGCATAAATATGTAAATATATATGTAAAAAATTGAAATAAACCTATTTGCAAAACTAATAAAGTTTCATGTCAACCAAATACTCCAATATATTTTAAGTTCTTATAATGTTTGATTTTGACACATGATATGTATTGGGTGCAAGCACATGAAGACAATGTTTCATGTACAACTACATAATGAAACAATATGGTACAAATTAGAAAAGAGACAAAATGTTTTTATTAACTTTAAATGCTTTTTTTATGATGAATTTAATGTATTTATCAATAATGCATTGTTGAAACTTGAAAACACACACACACACACACACACATGATGTTTTAAATGTTATAGTTATATTATTTTATAGTTATGTTATACATGTTACACTATGTTATATACACAGCCACCCACCCACACACACATTATGTTAAATAGTTATAGAAATATGTTATGTTATGTGTTATATATATAGAATTATAATATATAACTATGTTATGTTATAGTTATAATAGTTAAATATATATAGTTATGGTTATGTTGTAACATGCTATATATATATATTAAATAAATTTATGTTAAATAGTTATAGAACTATGTTAAATTATATTTTATATATTATATAATATATAGCTATTTGATATTATAGTTAAATAATAGTTAAATATAGTTATGTTATGTTATAATTATATATAACTAATTTATGTTTTGTTATATAGTTACACAATGTTATATGTAGATTTATATGTTACATAGTTTATATATATATATATATAATTAAATAACTTTTTTTTTGAATTTTTTACTTTAAAGTTAATACTTTATTTTTAAGCAATTAATGTTTTAAAACTAACCACACTATATTTATTATTAAAAAAATATTTAAAATAATAATTGATTTAATTTTTTAATAATAAAATAAATTTTTTTTTTTGTTTGATAAATAAAGGTTCACCATGTGCAACCATATTCATCATGCCATTCTCGAGCTCCTAATTTATTTATTTATTTATTGGTTATAGTTTGGTCGTTTTAGATTTTGGAGTTTTTTGAGGTATATTTTTTTTCAAATTTGTTATAGTTTTAAAATGCATTTTAAATAGTAGAAATTTTTTAAAAATTGAATATTTATTTCACAAAATTCTTAAAAATAAACTTTAAAACCTAAAATAATTAGAAAATAATGGTTTTCCCATTCAAAATCAGAAAATATGCATAATAAACATGCTAGCATTGCAAGTAAGAAAAAATTTTAAAACCTAAATTATAGTTCTTTTGGTGGTTTCGAATCAATTTCTAGGTTGTTTTTTGTGGTTTTCTAAGTTGTTTTTTGTTTGGTTTTCTAGGTTGTTTTTGTGCCTTTCTAGGTTGGTTTTGTGGTTTTCTAAGTTTTTTGTTGTTGTTTTGAAGGGTTTTTTTGGTGGTTTTTTGTGGTTTTCATGGTTTTTGTATGACAAGCATTTTTTTTTCAAATTAATTTATTTAATTTTACAAGAAAATTTAAATAAAAAAGACAAAATGTATAGGAAACCTACCTTCACTTGAGCCTCTTGGACGTTGGCGGGGTTGTGGGTGAGGTTGGTTGGGTTGCTCCATCATCCAATCACTCGATCAAGCTCCAATACCTTAGTCAAGCTCTTGTTTGTCTGCAGCCTGTGCAAAAATTAAGTGCATAAACCACAATCATGTTTTTTAATAGAAAATAGGAGCTCGATCAAGCCCTAACGCTTGATTAAGCGTTAAATCTCGATCGAGCCAGAATTCTCAACCGAGGGTTAGTATTAAACCCTCGATCGAGCAATTATTTTAGCGTTCGGGGGGCTTGATAAAATGATTAAAAATGGCTCAATCAAGTGCTTAAAATTCTTAATCGAGCTCTATTTTTTCACCTAAACATGTCCTCCCTTACCAACAAGTGTAACCCAGATCCATGCTTTTACCTTATATGGTGTGATAATTGTCATAACACCAAATTTTTTCCATACAAAAAGATATCATGAGAAATACCCAAATGTGTCTACACTAGATTTCCCACAAAATAAATTTCTCTTGGTCCTCTTAGATGGCAAATATTTATGTCATATTTTTTCGAAATTCTTATCTCTCGATGACTCGAAAGTTTTGAGATATCAAAATATGGATGGAAGGCTTTCTTTACACTTTCAATTTTGGAAATGTTCGGTGTGATGGATGAAAATTAGTGCTAAAATCTCTGCCAAAAAACATTACCAGATGCCTTGTGGAAAAACCTTAAATTTCAAAGTTATATAAGGGAAATGCCCAAAAAGAACTAACACTGAAAAATGTTGCAAAACTAGGTACATTTGGACCCAGATGATGGAATATATTTCTTCATGTGTTAGCAAGCCTTCTATTGATTTATGAGCCTGGGCATCGAGATATCAAGATACCAAGGAAATGTGAGCACATGCTTGGATAAAATTTCCCAATAGGTGGTTACCAAGGAATTGAGCTCTAGGTGCTACAAATTAAGCAACACACAACCTAGGGTTGTAACCAAGTTCTCATGGATATAATAAGACTAAAATATTTTTAACACTATGCCTTAACAATAAAGGGAAATATCCCCAGATGTGGGTGCTCTCTAACGTTCTCTCCGTCAGCCATCTTGCCTCGCCATCGACTGGTAGCCGCCCTCATCACGAGGTAGCACATGGC
This sequence comes from Pinus albicaulis, assembly GCA_034641835.2. NCBI lineage: Eukaryota > Viridiplantae > Streptophyta > Pinopsida > Pinales > Pinaceae > Pinus > Pinus albicaulis. Next base: position 751,482,234 of record CM076577.1, read on the forward strand.
CCCGTCATGGATGTTATTTACTGTGGTGTGGGTGCTCTTTAATCTGCCAATGCTACTCTATCCGTCACGTCCTCTCTCCACCAATTGTGTCTTAACTCCATCCTCTGCGTATTTAGTCCGGTGTGTACTGGTAGCTGGCCGCCTCTGCCATATATAGACAATGGCTTCGTCACTCAGACATTATCCCTCAATTTCTCTGTCATTCTTAGTGTTGGATCTATCATCTCCTGTAGCGATTTTTCTCCTCCCACGGCCATGCACCATCCCTTAGCTTATTTGCGCCAAGCTGATTTCTGTTACTCAACCTGTCTGCCCCCATCTCTTCCTTCACATTCTCGCAAGTCGACCTCCACCATGTCATGACGCCACCGTATGCGATGCCGCAGAGGTGGAGGTCATGGCTCTCCCTCTTGTCTACCCATTCACACCATGGCTGAGAGGACTGTGGAAATTTCACTAAATTTGGATGCGCCAAAGTTCCTGGATCCTCAATGCCACTCAGCCCATTTATCCCTGCACCTTCCTGAAGCCTCACCTGACCCATCTGGTTCACGCTCTAGGAAGCGGCTGCACAAATCCATGGTGTCTCCTTCCTCCCTCAATCTACTGTGCAAAATGCTGGTGCTTTCAGTTAAGTCTGCCGAGGACGTCTCGAATAGTGGTGGCAGCTGCATATCTGATGAGGAAGGAAAATATTATGAGACAGGTGATTGCTCGACCTCCTCTCTGGCACTGGACCCATAGCTATCCAAGCACAAGGATGACATCTCCGAGTATAGGTGCTTCATCGAGGAAGATACACCTCACCAACCTTTACAGGATGATAAGAAGTAGCAAATGTTAGTCATCAATATTTTTCATTATCTGTAGATGACTAAAGATTGGTTCTAGATTTCTGAAAACAACATTCCTTGAAATATTGTGAGTTTCAGAAATCTTATTGCCTTCATTATCCTTAAAGAAAATTTTTCACTATTTCATCATCTTTCCATTCCATGGTTACCCAGTCACTCCTACAAACTCTTTCTAAGCTTATAACTATCATTTTAAACCTCTTCCCTACCTATAACTTCATTGACATTTTTTTCCCCTGCCCATAAACCCCACTTTCCCTCTAGATTTTCCTATAGCCTAAATCTTTCCCATGTTCCCTAGATTCCTCAAGCATTGATGGTCTCAAAACTATCTCTGTAGGCTCTTTAGATAAATCAAGTACATTGGATTTTGGATCTTCAATACAACACTTTGACAAATACTCTGTTTTTTCACTTGAAGACTCCAAGCTAATTTTTAGTCAAAGACCAGGTCAAATAATCCTCCCACTAGGTCAATTAGGGTTTCATATGTTCCAAGGTAAATCGTTGGTGTTTCAGACACTGTTTTTCTTTGTTAGAATTTGGTTCAGAGGTATTGGAATGTTGAGACATGGTTATTCAAGAAAAGATCTAAAATTTTCCAAAGAAGACTACCTTATCAAATTCAAGTTCTACAAGAGGTAAATGTAAACTTTGACACTTCTGCGGGAGTGTTAAAAGGTCTATCAGAAAAAATTTGGTAAGGTAGGAGGTTTGCTCCTAAATAAAGACATCTTGCAACAAGGAAGATAGGAAACACTTGTTCTTGTAGAAAATTATGGTTTTTTCACTTAATGGTCCAGCAGAGGGCCTAACAGTGATCAAATGGCAGAAATGACCTGGAGGAGGCACACAAAACCAAACATGAAGAAATGTTGTCAAAAATATTGATGAAATAGGGAAAAAGATGAGGTGAACTGGACAGAAATGAATGAACATGAAAGGGCTATAGAGAACTTAGAAGACAACACTAATGATTGTTTTAAGAGCACTCCAGATGCCTAGGGTTTTGGAAAAATGACCAGAGAAGGTGAAATGATGAATTAAGATCCATGGTGCAGACAAAAGAGGGTTTTGAAAATGTTGCTATGAGAAATCCTCCCAAAGGTGTTTAATGAGCTTGCCATGGTGGAAGCACAGGAAGGATTCTAAAGATGTCACTATGTGATAAGATCCCAGACTTGTCAAAAATGATCTTGCCATGACTAAATGAGAAAAAGAGATAAGTTGAGTTTCAAGGTGGGAAAAAAATGGTTTTTGAATATGTTTCCTTGTGTTTGAGTCCCAGAGGTTTCAAAATCAATTTTTTATGCCTCCATGACCAAAATAAAAGTCAAAATTCATCATTTTATCAACTTGCATGCAAATAATGTAAGAGTGTCAGTGAGAAAAGATGAAAAGATAAGTTGAGCTTCATAATGGAAACCACATAGGATTTTGAAGCTTGCTGTTGTAGGTAATCATCACAAAGGTGTCAAAATAAGCATGTGAAGGCTCTAGGATCAAAAGAAGAGCAAGTTTCATAACTCCAGCAACCTACAAGAAAAAAACACATGAAGAGTATCAGTGAAAGAAAGTGAAAAGGACTTAAGACATTAGGAAATGGGTTATCAAAGATAAATTAAATCATTTTCCTATAAAATATCATATAAACACTTCAACAAATCATTGTTGCCTTGAAAAAAAATCATCAGAGCATTCAGGAGTGAAAATTTTTGGAGTTTCAAGTGGAAATTGGGTAAACTAGACCGGCGCTGCGCGCTCAGACTGGTGTTGCGCCCCTGGAAACCAGTGCTGCCCATTTGACAGTTGCTCCCCATGAAAATTACAAGGGTGATGCACACTTGGAACTGGGTGTTGCACGCCTGGAAGAGCACTGCGCTCTTGCCTGACAACCACTCAGTGAAGAAAACTCTGGCGTTGCGTGCTTAGGATTAAGTTGCGCTCTCAGATTGAGCATTGCGCCCTTGGACAGGAGGGCTTCCTACACCCTGCAAACACTCAAATCAACTCAAGACACCTCCAAACTCTTGCCAAGGTTCCTTCAAGAATTTTTAATGGTAATTACCATCACATAAACTCATATTCAAGATTTTTGATGATTTTTAATTGAAAAAAGGAAACCCTAAGAAGAAAACCTAGGCTACAAAGCTTGAAATCATTGTCTAACCTCATCTCATCTACCCATAAAGAATAGAATTCAAGACAAAGGTGAATTAGGGTGTTGTGAAGGTTTTCATTCATCTGAGTTTCCCCTTAAATCCATTTCCTTCATGATACTCTGTCTCTCCACTTGCAAAAATATTGACTTTCCATTGCCCTCCTTCATCTCAAACTAACATCAACCCAAAGTGTTTCAAAACAAAGTTTAAACACATCAGTAGAGGGTTATCATTAAGTTATTAACCTCTCTATCATTCTCATACAATTTTATCCTCATTCACTCATCTCACTCACTTGGAAAGCTGCCTTTTTCATCACCATTCCATTCGTCTCATTTCTATTTACAGTCTTATGGTTTTCTCAAGGGAGAATCTACAATGTCAGAAGACAGTGGTAATGAAGGAGAGGCTCAAATTCCAAGGAGGCATGAGCAGAAAGGTAGAAATATAAATAGGTTTGACTAACACAAGGGAGATAATGACATCTCCCCTTACTGTTAAATGTTTCAAGCATGTAGGATGCTTTGATTTTTGTGAGAAGGTACAACAGGTGCAAAACCACCCTGAGATGACTAGGCTCTTCATACTTAACTTGCATGAAAAACAAGTTAACCTTGCAGGAGTCTCCTTTGAGTTATCTTCAAATGCTATTTCCAATGACACAAGCATACCAAGTGTGGGTGAGAAATGGTTCAAGCATGCCAACCTGGACATGAGATACTTTGAACCCTACCTAAAGCCTAGATACAAAGACCACAATAAATCCATCTTTCATTTCTCACATTTGCTTGACATATATGCACCTATGATGAGAATAATTATGAATTATTTTACATGTGAAGGAAGATTCTCCCGCATTTACTCCTATCACATCAGGCTCCTCATGCACTTTACTAGGGTGAGAATGTTGCACCTACCCTATTACCTCTATAGAAGAATTGACAAAATGTCCTATATTGTAAAAAGAGAGACTATCCTCAGCAGATGCAAATCCTCTTCCATCACTCTCTTATTAAAATGGTTTTTATGCACCAAATGCAGCAGAAAGGTATTCCTTGGGAAACCTTCATTTCCAATGAGGTGTTTACTTCTCCATAAGCCCATCAGCAGCAAGATGTCCCTTCCTCTTCTCATCCTCCCATTCCTCTATCCACTCACATTCCCTCACCTCATGATGATTATTCCACCTCACCATCCACTCATAGTCCTTCACATCATGATGATACTCCTCCTTCATCACCTATTCACAATCCCTCACCATCATCTCATGGTACTATTGCATCAAACAATGAAGAAGGCAATGAGGAAGAAAGAAAAGAAGAAGAAAACAGTGAGGAAAATGGAAATGGAGAATCAAACAATGACAAATCAATTAGTGAATAAAAGAGCAGTGAGGGCAGTGGGGCACATATCAATGAAGATGATGGCAATGGGGTAGAAAATAGTGAGGATGATGGTAATGGGTCAAAGAGCCATGAAAGTAGTGATCATTACCAATGATAAGGATAGTGATGATGGTAGTGAAACAAGTGGCATAGAAATGATGAAAATTGAACCTTTTCCTTTGACCTACCAGAGGGGAAATAGGCATGTGTTTTCTACCCTTAAGAGACAAGGGGCCATGCCTTCTACATCAACCAGGCAACTTCATAAAGGTAAGGGAAAGGTCATTAATGAAGAAGAAGAAGACAAGCATGAGACTGAACAAGGGTTTCAACTTATTCATGTTGACAGTGATGATGAAAATGAAGAGAGGATCACAAGCATGCTGCTCAAAAGCAAAGATGCCCAAATTAAGTATTTGCAAGCCAATCTAGGTAGGGATAGGAATTTGATTCACTATTTTGAGGTTGAAAACAAGCAGCTGGAGGCAGAGAAGGCTATTTATGAGATCAGAGCTATCAGAGCTTGGAAACAGGCTGCAAAGACAAAGGAAAAGCTAGATGAGGTCTTGGGCACTCATGATGAAACTAAAGAAGAGGAAGAATAGCTTCCTAGGAGGAGGCCAAGAACAATTGGCTTGAAGAAAGCTTTAGCCAAGGAGAAGGAGCGAGAGACGGCATTAGCAGAGAAGATCATTCCAAGTGAGCTGCTTGCCATGGAAATAGAATATGATCGGGAACCTTGGCTAGAGAGGGAAAATATACACTTAGAGGGTCAGTTGGAGAAGACCAAGAGGGACCTTGACCTCCAAAATAAGATGGCAAGGCATTATGCCTTAAGAAACAAGATTGCAAGGGCCAAGCTCAAAAGATCCCTTGCAAAGGTTCAATCACTAAAGGAGGCAAAGAAAAAAGAAAACCTTGACATCCTTGTTGATGCATCCCTACAAGCATCACAAATATGATTAGCAAGCCAAGTCCCAATTTAGAAAACTTTTTGCAAATTTTTGAGTTTTTGGAAATTTTGGCTGTTTTGAAGGGCCAAGCGTGCATCGCCATTGGTGCTCTGCTCTTTTTTGGGGCACCCAGTGTAGGAATGGATTACATTTTTGTGTTCATCAGGCCAAGGAAATCACCCACACAGAATTTCAGCTCATTCGGAGCAGAATTGGTCCTCCAAAAGTGCCAAAAACATGCAAAAAAATAACTTTCTGCCCTATTTTCAGAGTTACCATTGCCAATGTTTAATATTATCAGGAATTGAAGGTCTATGTCTCATCTCAATTTCATACCTTAGTCTCGGACTGATCGGAGGTTTGAATGTACTTGCTGCAACCACCAAAGAATCATCCATTCTATTTTCTTCCCTTGGAACAAACTGTAAGTTGAAGGCTTCAAAGTAATTTTCAATCAGATCCCAGACCTCATTCCGATATGCTCTTAACCTGGGATGTTTATTTTGACATAAATTCTTGATCTATCTTATAATTAATTCTGAATCCCCAAACACAGTCATAGACTGAATTCCCATTTGCTTAGCTGTCTGCAAACTAATGATTAATGCTTCATACTCCGCAACATTATTAGTAGATTAAAACTCCAATTTGAAGGAAAAAGGCACAAGATTACCTTCTGGAGAAACAAAAATGAAACCAGCTCCAGTGCCTTCTTTGGAAAACGCACCATCAAAATAACACTTCCACAGCTTATCTGAATGTAGCTCCTTATGTACAATTGCTGAAGGGAGCTGCCCTTGAGATTCTTCAGCAAATTCTGCATCTTCATGCAGCATGAAACAAGAGAGGTCATCTTTCTCTTGGCCATAAATTGGTGAATTACTTGCATCTTTCTTGGTAGCATTTTTTTGAAATCTAGTCTCTCTATACAACCTTCTTTCTTCACCATTGAAAACGGGAATGATAGCATATGTAAAGTCCAACTTCAAAACTCCTCCAAGCTTTGCCCCCCATGATCTAGATAATAACATACCAAACCTGGCTGGAATATCTGCCACTACAACATCCATCATAATGCTTTTGGCTGGGATTTGAGCCAATGAAACAACCATATCCTTAATAAGACCCACACACTTAACCCTTTTTGAGTCAAAATAGTAAAGGTCTCTGTATGGCTTGGTGATTTGTAAATTTAACTCTTTCATCACACTCAATGGCATCAGATTGTGTGATGCGCCAGAATCTAGCATACAATTTTTCAAAACAAAATCATGTAACAGAAGTGATATATAAAAAGGAGGGACAGATGAATCTACCTCTTCAACATGAGGTCCAAATGTAACCACTGGCTTTTCTTCCTGCAGATTTACTGTATCATTCACTTCATCAGGCTGAGACAGATTGATAAATTCAACAATCTCTTTCTTGTAACCAGGTGTTTTTATTAATTCAAGAAGAGGTACTTGTATCTTCACTTTCTCCAACTCTTTCGACAAACTGAAAGTTTGATTTGATCTTGTCAAATTTTCAGGTTCTTCTTGATCGTTATTGGAATTTGAGTTTTGATTAGAAACAGTAACCACTTTCTCCAAAATATTAGAATCTCTAACTTTTGTTTGAGAAGCTTCTGCTTGTTGCTTTTCCTTCTCTTTTTCTTCGTTCATGGGCTTTTTCCCCTTATCTGTTTTCTTAGTTTGATCTTTCTGGAATGGAGTCGCCATTGGAGCAGGTGCTGCTTCTGATTCTTTTTCTTCATTGTCTTGAGTCCTTAGTCTCTTCTTTGACCTCAAATCGTACTTTTTATGCAACTCAGATTGCATGAAGTCTGTGAAATGTCTGCAATAATCATCCATCTCTTCTTGATCAAATGAAAGATCATTTTCTTCCACTTCTTCTTCTTTAGCTTCTTCTTCTGTTTCATCGTCTTCCATATACACAACAGAAATTCAAGCATCATCCTCTCTCTCATCCTCATCATCTGCTGAACGGGACGGGGCTGCCTCTATGTACAAAGGTGCTTGCACCTGATCTAGATCTTTCTTCTCTCTTTGTAGAATCTGTAGGGGCTGTTTTTTAAATTGAGGATTGAAAACCCCTCTGTTCTGTCTTGCAGGCTTACTATCTATTTCCAATTTCACCAATTTATTAGACAGGTTTTTTATGACCTTAGTCATATCGTCGATTCTCAGGTCTTGAGCTGAGGCTTCTTCTTTAGCTTTTCCTTTATCTTGAACTTTACCAGCAACAGACATATTAGCCTCGATCTCCAGAGCATCAATTTGGATTTGCTCTAATGTAGGTGATCTCCTTTCCCTCAATGTGAAACTGAATTCAGGTTCAAACGCACCAGCAAAAACAACCCTTGCTCCAATAGGAGGGGGTTTCATTTCAACGGGCAAACTATTATACAACTTATTAAATCTCTTCACAAAATCTTTCATGTTTTCATCAAGTTTCTTCTTTATTGCATTGAATTCTGTCAAAGAATAGCCATGGTCCCTTTTTTCACCCCATCTCTCGGTGAAACGCGTTTCTAGGGTATCCCAATAAATAATGGTACCATTAGGCAATCCTTTGAACCATTTCCTTGCCTCTCCACTTAGAGACTGAACAAAAAGTCTCATTACAACGTCCAAATGTTCCACATTTAAATTCTCAGCAAACGTGCAAAACAGAGGCAAGTGATGTTCTGCAGTTATTTCATCTTCACCAGTAAATCTAGGGAGTAACTTGAGATACTCCTGAGGCATATCATGCAGTGGTCGCAGTAAATTTAATGGTGCATATCTATTCATCAAGAAAGAAGGGGCTGCAGGGACTGCCATGTTTATGCCCGGGTTAACTGCTCCTTGAGCGGGGGTAAAATGAATACCAGTTGTAGGTAGGGATGAATGAGGTGAAACAACTGATATAGGAGTTGGAGTATGAATGATTGCAGAAGAGCTGGCAGCTATATGGGGCTGAGTTTCTATAAAGGGAAAAGACACAAACTCCAAAGATTGCTCTTCTAATGTGGGTTCTTGAAAACGAACGGGTGATGGTGATGATCCTTCTTCCGAGAAAATGAGTTTCTTGGAAACTTTCTTGGATGAGAAAATGTGTGAACTGCTGCCTGGTGCGAGCAGTGTAGTTTCAGGTGTATCTAATATTTTTGGTTTCTGGCCCTTCTTTGAAACAAGCTTCTCAGGATCAGACAAAACAGGAACGGTTTGCTGAGAGGAATCCAACCTCGTGTGAGGTTTCTTGGGAGCCAGAGCTATTTTCAAACAAACATAGTGTACTATTTCCTCCTCTATGAAAAACCAGAGGAAATATAAAACAAAACCCAGGGAAAACCTTCGAATCTTTGTTCCCCGGCAACGACGCCAATTAATGTTGTTCCTTGAGAAACAATTCCTTGCTGTGTAAAGGAATCTGTGCTCAAGACATTACAGATTATGTCACAAACAAGTGTATATCTGTCTCTGTTTATTAAACCTTCAAATATTAATAATATAATCTCCAAATATCAAACCCCTGCAAGTTCTGCAATGCCATGTTCTCTTTATGCTGAAGTGAATGAATGGAAGAAAAAGAAAGAAAAGGATTTCAATTTGATATGCTGCTTAAAACAGAATCTACCATTATAAAACCCTGAAGAAGTGAGCAAAAATAAAGTTAAAATAGAGGAGCGCCCATTAAGGATGTTTAACTCTTAGATACACAGATATCAAGAGACCTGCAGCTCAAATCACTCTATTTTATTCATAGATATGGAAACAAAATGAAAACTGGAAAACTATTCAACATAGATAGAATGAAGGAAACTTGCAAAACTTTTCATTGATTCAATATTTTTCAGTACAAAATTAGGCTTCAAGGTCCAAAACTCGGAACCTTTCTCTTTCTTCAAATTCTCTTTAAATACATTGTGACAAAACCGTTTCCAGAAATGAAACTGATTCTAACTACTCTAATCAACTTTAACTGCCTAAATTGTTAACTGTCATAGAGGTACATGCCTCGAAAAAGTATTATTACATTTACATAATCCTGAGAAATGACATAATGAGAATTTTTAAAACTTCTAATCTAAAGGAACAGCTAGTCCTGAAGAGGCTGCGGAATCGACGGCTACTTTTGATTTATCCGTTGGGATCCTTTTTGCTGTATCAATGGAGAAGATTTTGCATTTTTTCCAAAGTTCACTTTGAGTTGTAGGAGCATTCCTGTAGCTGAGGTATTCCAATCTAAATGCAACTGCCTGATTGTGAGTGAGCATTTCTGTCAAGAGTGCCTTTACCATCCATAGCAAATTGAAGTGCCTCTGTAAAAAGTTAAACACTGTCTCTCCCTTTAAAACTTGTGTCTTTTCGTGTCTGTTATCTGCTCTGCTCTTTGCCAGTGTTAATGCATCTTCATAAAACTTCCATGTCAAAATATTTCCCTTTTCTGTCCAGCATGAAGGCAAACCTGTTCGGATCAATTTATCAAAAGTTATATCAAACTTCTTTACCGCCTCCTTAATTCTCAGTAACCTTTTCTCTGCAACTTTTCATAGATCATTCTTAATTATCATTTTATTGACTTCTTCAGCATAAAAGTATCTGTCTTGTATCTCAATTTCTTCTAGCTCTTCATCTGATTTGGAATTGATAAAATTTAAAAACCTCCTAGCCCAATTTTCTCTTTTAATGAGCGTTTGTTTTTCTGATGATATCTCCTCTTCATGGTCTGAGATAAGGCGTTTCTCTGTAGCAATTATACTTAAGGAATCCCAATTTGACTTCATTTCAGATATAATTTCAGTCCAAATAATATCTTTAGCTCTTAAAAGTGAGATGTTACCTTTTAGCTTCTCCTTGAGCTCCTTAATTTCATCCTCAGCCTTTTGTAATTGCTGCTTATTTTCATTTGCTTTATTTTCCCATCCTCTCATCATCTTAGTAGCTGTTTCCAAATCTAACTGAACCTGCTTAAGATCACCTTCGGCTATCTTTAGTTCTGTGTTGAGCTGAACAATTTGGGTTTGAGGATCCGCATCACTGTCACCTGTAGGAACAACAAAAGTGCAAGTATGGTTTTGAATTTGATTCTGCAGAGATATAGCAGTCTGCTTCACTTTGGACAACTCTTCATCTTTTCGTAACAATTGCAGACGTAAATCTTCCTTTTATTTTTCCACCTCAGCTACTTCTGCAGCCATTGAGTGCTCTGTAGCTGGTAATTTTAACTTTTTCCTTAGTGAGGATATTTCTACTTCTGCACTTTTCATGAGTTTTTGAATTGCAGCTTTATCATTTGGATCCACACCAATTTTCATAATGATCTTCTTCAACTCTTTGTTTTGAGTTGTTAATGCCCTTGAATTAGATTTTTCCATTTTGCATTGTCTGATGACCTTTGCAAGCATGTTTTCAGTCTTGACTGCTGTGGCATTAGTCTTGCTCAAATCATTTACAATCAACTACCCGGTCTGCATGTGAAGATTCATTTTGTCCCACAATGGGATCTTTTTAACATCCATGATTATGTTTACCTCATTAAAGTTGCTCGAAGACCCAAGGGACATTCCCTTTGGATGTGACAGAGCCATTCTAAATTGATCTTTTTCAATATCCATTACAATCAATAATTTTGTCTGATCAGCAGTTGTGTGATGTTCTGCTTGCGCTTCTACATTGGCTCTTATTCTCTGATTTCTTTCTTCAATTTGCGTGAATACTTGCTTGACTGCCGACATCCTTTCTGAGTAAAGTTCATGTCTTCTGGGAGAGGAGGGAACACTTGATTCTTCATTGACATGAAGGGTAAAACCAGGCGAATTGGGAGAATGATCTTCTTCTAGTTTGGTTCTCTTTTCTTCTCTGGGTTCCTCATTATCTATTTCAATAACATATTCTCTACTTCTTTTGCTTGCCCTTTCCATAATGGCAGGTGTTTGAATGCTGGTTTTTGAGGCACTTGCTTCACCTGGATTTTCCAGCTTCTCTATATCAGGCTTGCTTATATGGGAGAATGCAGCATACCCATTCTCAACCCTTTTCTGAGAAATTATTCCATGCCGATCATAAGGCCATTTTTCTCCCAACAACAACTGTGTCCCTTCCAACATTTTTGTGACTTCATCAAAAGCTTGTCTCGTGTTGACCACAAAAGGTCCCACACTCATAGGAAATTTGTACATCAAACCTTTCTTCATGGGAAGAAAGTGAACTTGGTCTACATTAAGACTTTGCCTTATGAATTCCAGGGTGAAAAGTCGCATGGGTACAAAAGTTGGGAGCCTATAGGGCTCAATGCTAACTCCATACAACCTTATCTCTGAGTATTCTTCGAATACAAACCAATCTCCAAATCTGCAATTGGGTCCTATCTGTAGGAACTCCCGAGCTTTTGGTAGAAAGCATGGAGGAGGAGTTCCATTCAAAATTTTATAAGCAATAGACATGAAATGATCAGCAAATTCAAACAGCCCTGCTTCATTCTCTTCTTTTCTAATCATGTCGGTCCAGAATAAAACTGATTGCTTATTTTTATTACTATCAACTATATTTAAACCCAAAATCATGAACTCTTCGACATTTTGATACAAAAATAAGTAAACAACCAATGACGAAAATTTGAAGAAATCTGTTAGAGGAAAAGCTATCAATTGGGAATTTACTATTTCCTGCCAAAAAGACAGAATGCCAAGGACCACCCCTGGTTTCATCATCAATGCAAACATCCCCAAGACTGATTTATCAATTTTGTGGTCATCGTCTTTCCCCAAAATCTCCGTAATGCAGCTAAGAACTGGCCTATACTGAACATTGAACGCCTCCAAACTGAACTCTTCTCCTCCAAATTGAGTTTTTTCTGGATTTGGTTTCAAAAATGACATACAACAACTGAACTCTTCATTTGAAAGGTCTTCAAAATACTGAACCAATGAATCTTCGGAGAATTGTAACGGAGACTTATCTTCTGGAAAGCACAATGCTTGGCGAACTAATTGTGTTGATACCTGCAGGACATTTTCTCCCTGAGAATTCATGACGAAACATTTACCAGGGTACATTGATGAGACTAACCATGATATGAATTCGGGAAAAAAGTGGGTTTTTGGGATACAGGCTGCCAAAACACCGGAAGTTCTCATGGCGGAAAACACTGGGGATTTCTCGGCATTGAGGGTCACTTGGTGACACAATAAGGGATGATTAACAGAGGAAAAGGTGTCGTGGACGTATTTTTCGCTGTCCAGGAGGGGACTGAGGTTTGAAATACCAGATAGGGAGACTCGCTTTGCCATGGCTGACAGGGGATAGAAACAATTCGTGGGATAGCAGACAATGCAAAGGTGGCAAGAACACGGTTCAAAGGTAAAAACAACCACGAATAGATGAAAACCGGAATAAAGAACCCTTTTAAAAGCTTTGAAAATCCGTAATAAATGCCAACATGACGTGAAAAAGCCGTTAGGAACAACTGTCGTCCACCTCACCAAATGACATCACTGCGGGGGGTCCTGGAGTACGGTAGCGAACTTCGACCGGCACCCCCCGTAATGAATCCAAGCTGTTGATCACGGCTCATCCAAGATTTGACTAGTCAATTACGGGGGGTCGGGATTTGATAAACAACGAGCTACTTCTCCCCCCGCAATAACTTATCCAAAAGCACTTTTCTATGATCACCGCTTCCGCTCAAGAAATTGCTCGGAGCTTAAGCTTAAATCAAAACATATATTTCAATAAGGTTAATATTCAGTGAACTTTGAAATGTTCCTTTTATGATATAGTATAAAATCTTTATACTATAACATATGATTTTTGATTTTCTAAGTTTTTTGTATTTTTGATATTCGAAATAAAAATTGAAAAGGATATGCAGATATGATCTACAACACTTACCATAAGCTTATCTTTCGAAGAAAGACATGCACCAAGTGTTTTTTGCATGAGACAATACAACCAAGAACAACCATTTCAAATTTAAAAATGACTAATGATAAATGACCCCTAACGAATCACATGATGGTTATGAATGGTTGCATGTGTGAGAAAGGATTCGTGGACTGACACCTAATCATGAAAATTTAATGAAATTTGATGGATTTGACAGTTGGACAAGATTGGTTACGAATCCCCAACTTCGTAGCGCATGTAATGTAATTTTATGGTTTTGCGCTACGAAAACTAGACCTGCTTTTTCATAGCGCAAAAGCAATTTTTAACACTGTCTGCGCTACGAAAACGTGATTTCGTGGCTTATTTGAATTGTTTTTCAAAATGACTAAACACATGACTTCCAAAACATAATATGGGACCCTTAAAGTGTGAAACAAGGTTGTTGGAATTTATTTGATGATGGAAATGAGACTCTAACCCTATGACTTAGACTCTAAAAACATAAAAATGACTTAACCCCTATCTAAGACCATGACTTAGGAACAAATGCAAATTGTCCAAGTTTGGAAAACTTTTATAGTGATAACACTACCAATCATTGAGCTGTAAAAAGTTTTATTTACATATGGAGATTCATCACCTTTTCTTAGTTTTCATCTTTTGACCATGGGAGTGCTAACAAGTGCACAATATTCCATTCCAAATTTCTTCAACATATCCATAACATATTTAGTTTTGGAGATGGTTATGCATTTACTAGATTGAGCAATATGAAATCGTATGAAGAATGTCATTCATCCCAATATGAAAATTTCAAACTCTTTATGCATTTATATTGTAAACCTTTGGCTCATTTGTTAACATCACTTCCAAAAATGATATCATCCACATAGAAAACAATGATTAATATATTTTAATTATCTATTTTGATATAAAGGTTGTTATCTACTAGTCCTCTCTTGAATCCTTGCTATTTTCAATATTTTTCAAGTATTTAATACCAAGACTTATGAGCTTATTTTACTCCATAAATTTTTTTCTTCCGTGTGCATACATAATCTTCATTTTATGATAGCTGAAATCATTTTCTTCTAATTATCCTTTTAGAAAATATTACTTGACAGCCATTTGATAGTATTTGAAATTTATAAAACTTGCAAATTCCAAGATTATTCTTTTTGCTTCTAGTCTAGCAAATGGAGAAATTTTTTACTCAAAGTTAGCACCTTCAACTACACATATCCTTTGCAAACCAATCTAGCTTTATTTCTTACTACTCATCCATCCTCATTCATCTTGTTCCTGAAGACCCATTTGGTGTCCATCACATTCGTATATTTCGGTATAGTCACAGTTTCCCATGTATCACTCTTCTCAACCAAATTCAATTCTTCTTCCACAGCATTAACATAATTCTCATCTTCACTCGCTTGTAAAAAATTATTGCGTTTGAAATTTGGATAGAAAATCAAAGTTTGCATGCTTTGGGGTGCTTATCAACCTGTTTTTTGTCTGAACCCAGGGATATTTATTACCAAAAAAATGATTTTATACCTGATTCTTTTGAACCTATTTAGATGGAGTCTCTAGGTTTTGATTCTCTATCTCCTCCCCTTATTCCTCTTGTTCTTTATGTTCTTCCTCTTGTTCTTCTTTTTCATGCTCTATCTGCCTCACCTTTGGAGCTTCATTTTCTTTTCACTTTTCTTTTTGAGGTAATGCTTCACATACTCTTAAATCAATTCTTTATACTACCCTGCATAGTCTTTTATTTCCACATTAGTAGAATTTTCTTATAGATTAATATTTGTGTAAGGTTATTTCATCTTTTTTGGAATCAAACTTCCATAAATTATCTTCATTTATCTTAATATAGTGTTTTCTTCTAAATACTTTGAATTATTTGAGTGTATTTGGTATTCCTTTCTAAAATTCATAAGTAATCCTACTATTGCTCTTTTATTTGAGCTATATTCAAGATGTAATTGTTGCATTAACTGCTTCTCCCCAAAAGGTGTTGTTGTAGCTACTACAACCACCTTCCAAAAAATTTCCCATGATTTTTTTTTGGACCCTCCGTTCTGCCCACAGGGGCTCATCATTCACTGTCATCAATTATTCATGTTATGTTAAGACTTATCATTCCATGTAGTGCTCGTGATGTCTTGTTTTGATCCTAATTTGATACCTTACAAACACACATCATCTCTTGTCTTGACCTTGCAGCATTGTCGATCTTCACTTCAGAAATTGTGTAATATTGCAAGTGATCTGAAAATGAAATTATTATTTTTGTTGTTCAAAGTATTCATTTCCATAAAATTAAGTGTGCAAAGTGTTTGAATAGTCTTGCAAGTGAAACAAAGTGTTTTTGATAACTGTTTATGAATTTTGGTGTGAGGGAGTGTTGTTTTAATTTAATGTTTAACAACTTTAATATGAATAACACAGCATAATAACTTCACCATAAACACACAGCAACATGATGAGGCAGTTCACCCCTCCTGGGCTACATCTGTCGGGTCTAAGGCTCCCAATGGGCATTTCCTTGATAAATTATGATGCTCAAATTGGTAATACAGTGAGAAAAAGGCCTAAATAGACCAAACCAGCTGTGAAAATGAATTCAAAACACAGAAAGAAGCTAAGAATGACTCTTATTTCACCTAAAACAGTGAAGTGTAGTCAAATGCAACTCCATTTCCCTCAAGGCCCTAATGGCTCCCCAAGCTTCTTTGAAGTAAAAATGGTTGAAAGACACCTTTGTTGGCTCTGAAACCTATTCCAATGGCTCTAGAATGCTAAGAATACCCGAAATCAAAAAAAAAATTGTGTCCAAAAAGGTTCAATAAATTAGAAGTTATGACCAAAGCTATATTTGCCCATTCTAGCCTAAAAAAACTCCACCAACTTTGGAGTAACTGGAGTTAACTCCACCAAATTAACATTTCCCGCTGAAAATGGGGGCTCCGCTCCAGTTTTAGCATGTGGTTTATTTGGCATTAAATTTCATGGCTCCGGCGGTCACATGCTAACTGCACCCGTCGGAGCATTAAATGTTAACTGTCTGCATTTTATACCGTGGCATTAAAGTTTGTGAAGGGGCCACATGGTGGCTAACCGCCATCGTAACCGTCGGGCGGGCGGTTAGCCCCTAGACTCCATTAGAAGATCATGTGTATGCGGGGGCTGGCCCCCTTTTCCACTCGTTGAACATATATTGAAACTTTATATATGCAATGGGTACTATGATAGTTAAGAACCATTGCGAGGCAAGCCGGTCGGGCCTATGGGCTGGCAGCTGCCCGACCTAGGGTTGAAACCTATACATGCCAAAATATTTTACCACTTGCAAACTTTAACATGGCTTGGGGCCACGTGGTAGCCTCCGGGCAGGCCACATGGCGCCCTTTAATTGGCCACGAAAACTGAAAGTCAACCCATTGTCCAATCTGAACTTAACACTTGTCGAACCAGGATTCACTATTGATGGAATATTCCATGGAATATTCCTAAAATATTTTGTGGAATATTCTTAAAATATTCTGTGGAATATTCTTTTTTTAATATTTCTCTAAAATCAAAGTCAACCCTGGTCAAACTGGACTTTTGAAGGAAATTGTGATTTTCAAACTTGAATAACTTTCACATACTGTGTCGGATTTGAGTGTTGTTTGCAGCACCAGGATCATATCGATGAGGCCTATCTAGTCATTCTAGTTTCAACCAATTCTGAGCAGTTCCAATTTTGAGCATTTTTTTTCACTTAGGACATGATCACCTGATCACACCTCCCCATTGGGAAGCTTTTGGACCCCAAAATACTTCAATTACCTGTTAAGAAGATGAGGATATAGGTCCCTCACCTTTTCCACCTCAATCCACTTTGCCTTACTCGGTTTGCTTCCTTTAAGGCCAACGCGAACATAATCAACATTTCCCCTCCTTGAAGTGTGTGTCCTTCTGTCAAGGATAGCATCTTCTTTCAACTCATCCAAAAATTATGGTGATAAATCCTCTATGGATGGCAGCTGAATGTCACTTTCATAATCAACAATTAAAGGGGGTTCATACAAATGTAAATTTTCCACATTCACAACGGAATACATTTGCATATATGAAGGCAAAATCTAATTGAAAAGCAATATTTCCAACTTGTTTAAGGATATTGAATGGACCATAACAAATAGGCTTTAGCTTTTTACCTTCTCCTTACATTCTTTCCTTAATAATATGCAGCCATACCTCATCCCCTTCTTGAAACTTATGATCAACTCTGTGCTTATCATGCCTCTCCTTGTACTTGCCTTGACTTTTTTCAAGCTGTTCTTGAACCTGCTGATGTATGAGATGAATTCTTTCAATGAACATGCGAGCTTTGTCAATGTCACTATGCCCATCAATGGCCACATCCTTCTCGAGAATGAAATCTAAAGGTGACTTAGGCAAATACCCAAAACAAGCTTCAAAAGGTGAAGTATTTGTAGAAGAGTGCTTGGCCCAGTTGTAAGCATGCTGAATGTAATGCAAGTGCTCATCCCAAAGCTTGGGATGCTTGCTGCAATAACCTCTCAAAATATGTACAATGGTTCTGTTCACTACCTCTGTTTGGCCATCTATTTGCGGATGGAAATAAGTACTCTTCTTCAACTTGGTGTCCATCATATTCCATAATGAACCAAAAATTCCCAAAAAATCTGGAATCCTTGTCACTAACAATAGAAGTAGGCAAGCCATAATGAACCCATACATGTTGAAAATATAAATAATCAGTTTGTTCAGCAGTTATAGTTTTCTTACATGGCATAAGAATACACATCTTGCTTAAACGATCAACTACTACATAAAGATAATCATGTTGCTTTCTAGATAATGGTATCCCTCCAACAAAATACATAGAAACACTTTCCCATGGACTAGAAGGTACCAGAAATGGCGTATATAAACCAAGCTTCCTATTGCTAGGCTTGCTTGTAGCACATAATGAACAACCTCTAATGAAATGTGAAACACTATCTACCATGCGAGGCCAATAACAATACCTTTGTAAATGTGCCACCGTTTTGCTTACCCCGAAATGTCCAGCTATAAGAGAAGAATGGGCTTCTCTCATGATGCTTAGTCTCTCCCCCTGTGGTATACATAACTTGCCCATATGAAACAACAAATTATTATGCAAAGGATAATCATTCTCCTCAACATGATCCCCTTCACTCAAGTTAGCATACACACCCTTAAAATCAACATCTGATGCATATTGTTCTATCTAGCTCTCATGTACAATAGAATCATTCTTAAGTAAAGTACTAGCACTAATAATAGGCCTTGAAAGCATATCAGAAACCTTATTGTAAATACCTTTCTTGTACCTTATTACCAAGTGAAATTGTTGTAGGAAGCCCATCCATCTGAAATGTCATGACTGCTATAATTTACTTTGCGATTGCAAGTACTGTAAAGGCTGATGGTCGGTATGAACAATTGTTTCTTTGCCCATCAAATAGTGTTTCCATTTTTTGACACTTTGTACCAACGCATACAACTCTTTATCATATGTAGTATAATTCACAACAGCACCATTAAATGTCTCAGAATGAAATGCAACAGGCTTACCATGCTGTAAGAGAACTGCACCCATGGTGTAATCACTAACATCTGTCTGAATCTCGAATGGTTGTCTCAAGTCCGGTAATGAAAGGACTAGATATGAACTTATCTTCTCTTTCAAAGACTCAAAATATTTCTGTTTCTTGCCTCCCCATTGGAAAGCACGCTTCACCCTAGTCACTGCATGCATAGGAGTTGCTATGGCAGAGAATTTAGAAATAAACTTCCTCCAATACTGAGTTGCACCCAAAAAAATTCTTACCTCTGTAATGGATTTGGGAGTAGGCCAATTCACAATGGCTTCTTCTTTGGAAGTATCAATTCTCAAAGCGCCTCCTCCTACTATGTGTCCCAAATAAACCAAAGAAGTCTTTCCAAATTCACACTTTGACATTTTAAGAAATAACTGATTTTTCTTCAAAATATCAAGTACTTTCTTAACATGCATGACATGCTCTTCTCTAGTCTTGATGAAAATTAAGATGTCATCTAAGTAGACAATAACGAAATCATCAAGAAAAGGACGTAAGACATCATCCATTACCCGCATGAAAGTTTCAGGTGCATTGCATAAACCAAACGACATAACAAGCCACTCAAAGAGTCCCTGTTTGGTTTTAAATGTTGTCTTCCAAATGTCACTTTCTGCAATTCTAACTTGATGATAACCACTACATAAGTCTAACTTAGTGAAATATTTAGCATCTTTCAGCTGATCCAACAAATCATCTATCCTTGGAAGTGGGTAACGATTCTTTACCGTTATTTTGTTCAATGCCCTGAAGTCCACACACATGCGCCAAGTTCCATATTTCTTTGGAATCAACACTATCGGTGACCCACATGGTGATGTGCTTGGTCTTATGAATCCTTTGTCCAACAAGTCTTTAATTTTCCTCTTGATTTCAGCATTCTCCATGATAGACAAGTTGTACATGCCGATGTTAGGAGGACAATCTTGATGTAAATGGATTTCATGATTAATCTCCCTTTTAGGAGGTAAACCTGTGGGTTCCTAAAAAATCTCATGATGTGCATCAACTACATCATATAAATCTGATTTAAGCTTGGAATAAAAATTTTCAAATGACTCATGATTCATATCAACCTTAGGCTTAACCATAAGAAGTACAAAACTCTTACTAGAATTTACTAGCCTTTTTACCTATCCCGCATTTACCATGGCTATATTTTCCTTCTTGCAATGTGCTTTGAAAAGGAACTCCTTGCAACCTTTAAAGAGATGATATTTATTTTCATGGCGATGGAAGATCACTTTCCTTTCAAATAAGTAAGGACTTCCCAAAACAATTCCTGATATATCAAGCGGCACCACATCAAGTTCAACTGTGTCAATAAAGTGTGTAGTAATGGCGAATCACAATATGCACTTTCTTAAGACTTGTAAGTTTTCATCTTTGCATATCCACCCAAGTGGATAAGGCTTTGGATGTGGAATAGTCGCAAGTTTTAGTTGTTTGACCAAGTCTTCTGATATGAGATTTTCTTGTGACCCACTGTCAAACAGTGTGTCAATTTTAGTATGTTTTGAGACTACCCTCACATGGAACAATTCAATTCTTTCTTCCTCATTAGGAGCTTGTACATGACAGTTTGAAGAACTAGTGCTTGGCTTAGTTTCAGTTTCCTTTCCCTTCATACTTTTAAAACCCATGGCTGCAATTTTGGTTTTGTCACTTGAATCATCACCTAAATCTTGAGGTGTAGTTGTAGTAGCTGCATTTTTCTTCTCTCTTGTTTTTGTTAAACTTATTTCTTTTTTTTCAGGATGTAATTTCCAATAGTTTTTCTCTTCATGGCCCTCTCTTGAACAATGTTTACAAATAAATTTTTCACCCTCTTGTTTGATAGATGCATTCTTTTTTCCTTTTCCCTTAAAGTTTTTATCTTTGTTCTTCCCTTTGAAAGGCTTGTTTCTACCCTCATCAAAAGTGTTTTTCCCTCTAGCCTCTAAATGCGTAGCTTGTACACAAACTTTGTTTAGACTAGTAGGATTGAACATAAGGATAGTATGTTTAAGGTAACTGTGCAAAACACCTATATATTTCAGCAAAGTATCTTGACTTTGTAAGTCTACCCCTAATAAGAGTGCTCTTCTCCTAAATTCTTGGGTATAGTCTTTCACATTTTGTCCCTTAAGCTGTCTAAAGTTTTGCCAATTCATTATAGCCTTTTGTAGATGAGCTAATGGATAAAATTGCTTCTTGATTGCAGTAATAAATTCAGTCCATGATAAAGTAATCTTACCATGTTTCTTAATTTCATCCTTGGTCTTGGCTTCCCACCATAGCAATGCTGCTCCATCCATTCTCAGTGAGGCTAGTTGTATCTTGGTGTCGTCATCATGAAGGTTTTGAATCCTTAAACAAACTTCCAATTGTTTGATCCAATTGTCAAGTTTCTCTGCATTGAATTCACCGTTAAACATAGGCAATTCAAATTTGACATCAAGCTTTAAAAAAGGACTTTTACCAGTGGTTTTAGACTTATGAGATTGATTTACTAAAGTCGAGGAAGATGATGTAGAGGAAGAGGATGAAGATGGGGATGGTGGATCAACATTTCCTCCATTTCATTTCTTTGAATGATCATTACTCTTCTTTCCTCCTGAGGAACCCTCTCCTTCTTTTTGGTTTTTAGACCCTTCTAATCCTATCATTTCTTTCTTGGTAGAGGATCCTTACCATCTCAGTCATATCCAAGAAAGCTTTCTAGAATACCCGTTCTTCTTCCTTGGGATCCATCTCTTCAGGAGCTTCTCCTTCTCTTTAAGACATGCTTGAAGCTGCTTCTATGGCTCTTGGAGGTGGTTCTTAGACCCTTCTTGTTTGTGGATTAGTTTGTGCACTAACCAAATTTTCTTCACCTCTCTTGAGTTTAAGCCTAGTAAGCATCAAAACTTGCAAACAAATAACTTTATCTTTGCATAAAACAAATGCTGAGTAAAAAATCTAGCTTCTAAGGCTCTAATCCTGAGCTCTGATACCAACTGATCTGAAAATGAAATTATTTGTTTTTTTTTTTCAAAGTATTCATTTCCATAAAATTAAGTGTGCAAAGTGTTTGAATAGTCTTTCAAGTGAAACAAAGTGTTTTTGATAACTGTTTATGAATTTTGGTGTAAGGGAGTGTTGTTTTAATTTACTGTTTAACAACTTTAATCTGAATCACACAGCAGAATAACTTCACCATAAAAACACAGCAACATGATGAGGCAGTTCACCCCTGATGAGGCAGTTCACCCCTCCTGCTCTACATCTGTCGGGTCCAAGGCTCCCAATGGGCATGTCCTTGATAAATTATGATGCTCAAATTGGTAATACAGTGAGAAAAAGGCCTAAACAGACCAAACCAGCTATGAAAATGAATTCAGAACACAAAAAGAAGCTAAGAATGAATCTTATTTCACCTAAAACAGTGAAGTGTAGTCGAATGCAGCTCCATTTCCCTCAAGGCCCTGATGGCTCCCCAAGATTATCTGAATTAAAAATGGCTGAAATAAACCTCTGTTGGCTCTGAAACCTATTCCAATGGCTCTATAATGCTGAGAATACCCGAAATCAAAAAAAAAAATCCGTCCAAAAAGGTTCAGTAAATCAGAAGTTATGACCAAAACTGTATTTGCCCATTCTGGCCTAAAAAAACTCCACCAACTTTGGAGTAACTGAAGTTAACTACATCAAATTATCATTTCCCACAAAAAATGGGAGCTCTGCTCTAGTTTTAGCGTGCGGTTTATTTGGCATTAAATGTCATGGCTCCGGCGGTCACATGCTAACCGCACCCGTCGGAGCATTAAACGTTAATTTTCCGCATTTTATACTGTGACATTAAAGTTTGTGAAGCAGACACATGGTGGGGTGCTAACCGCCGCCGTAACCGTCGAGTGGGTGGTTAGCCCCTGGACTCCAGCGAAAGATCACGTGTATGCGGGGGCTGGCCCCCTTTGCCGCTCGTTGAACATATATTGAAACTTTATATATGCAATTGGCACTATGATAGTTAAGAACCATTGCGAGGCGGGCCAGTCGGGCCTGTGGGCTGGCAACCGCTCGACTCGGGGTCGAAACTTATACATGCCAAAACATTTTACCACTTGGAAAATTTAACATGGCTTGGGGCCACGTGGCGCCCTTTAATTGGCCATGAAAACTGAAAGTCAACCCATTGTCCAATCTGAGCTTGACACTTGTCGAACCAGGATTCGTTGAATTCTATGGAATATTCCTAGAATATTTAATGGAATATTCTTTTTTTAATATTTTTTTAAAATCAAATTCAACCCTGGTTAAACTGGACTTTTGAAGGAAATTGTGAATTTCAAACTTGAATAGCTTTCACATACAGTGTCGAATTTGAGTGTCGTTTGCAGCGCCATGATCATATCGACGAGGCCTATCCAGTCGTTATGGTTTCAACCAATTCTGAGCAGTTCTAATTTTGAGCATTTTTTTCACTTAGGACATGATCACCTGATCAGCAAGGTAGGCCAATCTTGAGGATCTGAACTACGTATTTATAAGAGGCAGGACAACCTTGAACTCAGAAACTGCACAATCCTGAGAGGAATGTCAGTCTTTATCTCAGAAATTATGCAAAACCTTCCCGTACCCTTATAAACTACGCAATTCACTGAACCAAGGAGTTTCCCAATCTCTTTTGGTTCAGAATTTTTCAATCCTTCTTGTCAATGTGAATGGTCAGTTTCTCGAGAAAAATAAATAAATCTCTAGAAAATAGGGAGTGGATAATTGGTTTTATGAAGAGTGGCACAAGTTGCTATTTTTTACTTTCCTCCAAGTGTCACTTTTACCTTGATTTTAGGCATGCATGTCATAAACCCTAGCCCGCCTAGGGATATATAGTAGATGCCCCTAGAGCACATTTTCACATTCCATATTGGATCTATAACTTTCCCAAGGAGATCAAGGAGCCTGCAGTGGAGTTTGCAGTGCTTTTCCAAATGAAATTTTCTTTTATCGTCTTTTGTCACTTTTCTTGTCGTTTTTTTTCGTTTCACTTCTGTGAGTGTTATTTTTCTTTTTATTTTCATGGTAGTTGGTGTTTTAACTTATATTTTTAATACCCTCCTCCCACATCTACCCAAGTAACCGACCAACTGGGGTAAACATGTGACGAAGATTTTTCTGAAGTCCAACAAGAAATTGCAGGACACACACTAGTGTAGGACCTGTTAGTTCCCAAATCCACCCTAGGCTGAAATAAGGCAGAAGAAGGACAACACCAAACCACGCTCAGCCTCATAGCTAGCCCTACGAGGACAGGAGAGGGCTCTCTCCGGGTCCATCTCGATGAAAATATTCAAAGGGGCTTGAGATGACTAAAGGAACAACTGATCTTAGGCTAGATAAACAAATAGGAGGGTTTGATATTGATTTTGAGGGTTTTTTGTTGGAAAAAGGAAAAAAGCAATTTGGGGCTTGGGGATGAGGCCAAATTCTTGCAAAGTTCAAGTTGGGGCGAGGTAGGCAGTGGCTTTGATGTCTTAGATCAAATGAATGGATTGAAAAGACTGCAGAGGAGCTGAAGAGGGCAAGAGAGTGCAAGGATCCTCTTAAAACTGACGAAAAACATATAAAACTAAACAAAAGTCTAAGGCAGAGCACCAACAAATCAATGAATTCTACCTCAGTTACTCATTTGTTTAATTCAGAAGAAAAGAGAAGGGAAATGGCATACATATAACATTAATGAAACTTACAATAACATGAGAAGAACATCATCAAAACTCAGAAGCCACAAATATCCCAACAAGTGCTACAAAACTCTGGTCTTTCCTTTGCCAAAAATATGAAAATGGATATACAATGAGGTGCCAAACTTTTCCCAAAAGTCCAACCAGTCCAACCTGTGAAAATGATTCAGAAAATACATGATATAGACCAGCCCAACCCATTCCCATGCCTCTAGGGGTCGAGCTCATCCTTCTAGGAGCTGTTTCAACCAATTCTAAACATGGAGCTGAAATCTAGGCAATCAAACAACTTGCCTTTATATGCTAGGAAACTGATTCATTCATTTAATTTTCACTTTTTTGTGAATGAATCAACTAAAACAAGTAAATATGTGCCAAAATTACATCCAAGTTATCAAATTACATCAAGATAGATCAAGAGTAACATCAAAAAGTAAAACTAGTCAAAACTGGGCGAATTTCTGAGCTGAAGAGTGAAAATGAGGCCAAATTTCTCTATGTGCCGCGCCCAAATTCTCTATGCGTCACACCACTTTGGAGCTGATTTTGAGGCACTTCCCGAAGTCCAAATTGAGCTCATGATAGCTCGTTGGAAATCCGTGGATGTCTACTTTCCAACCCAAGTGGAATTTCTCAATTTGGATGTTATTTTCCCCTCAAAATATTCAATCTCCCAACACTACTTCCTGCAGGTGCAAAAGGTGGCAGAAAGGTGATTTTTGGAGTGTTTTTGGCCCTTTAGGCAACCCAGAACTTGATGAAATATCTCAGCCATTCCTGAGCATGCATAAATTTTCATAAAAAACCCAAAAATATCAAGTTTTCCTCCAGAAGATGTCCCAATCATAAGCGTGCGTCGGGTGGCGCGACGCGTCGGGCAGAAAAACCTGTTTTGCAACCAAAAAAATTCAAATTGACAAAATTTCCTCCAAATTTGTTGAAATTTGGATTGAAGGTCCCTCATCAAGTAATATGCTCAATCAAGGAAGCTTCGGCCAAGATTTGAATTGGATCAGGCCTTTTCCGGCGCTTCAGTGCCCTCCTGGTGCATGCAGTTTCAGTGGTGAAATCTCTGTCTTGTTGTATGATGTGTCCGTGTGCGTCATGGTGTTGCAAGGCATATGTGAAGCGTATATTTGGTTGATTGAAAATGATAAATAAGGGCTTGGTGTCTTTGTCTCCCAGTGTCAAATGTGTGCCAAAGGGAAGGGACTATGGAGATAAGGCAGTGTGGATAGTGGGGTCTTGTCAAGTGGTAACTAGAAGGCAATAACAGTCACTTGACTGTGTTTTAGAAATGTGGTGTTTGGGGATTTAGAAATTAGGAACTTTGCGCAAATTAGGAACTCTTCGCAAATGATATGGGAGGGTGATAGTGATAGGGAATAGAGGATTGACAATGATGAGAGGATTATGGTGATGGGAAAGGGAAAAAATGGTAACAAGGGATAATAAGTGGTTTTGGGACAGAGGGGAATAGGGGTAAGACTATATTATGATAGTGTGATAGTGAGGAGGAAGGGAACCACAAGAGGGGAAAAGAGTTCAAACCAATGGGCACCAACAACCAAAATTTAAATTTCAAATAAAAACCCTATGGAGCAGCCTTTGTCAAAAAGATGAAGTTTATGATGACATCATTCAAATTCTCCAACCAGCTTTTGAAACCACACCAAACACTACTTAACCACAATAGCAAGATCAATCGGACTTACTCGAATCACAAGAGGTTAAGTCAATTTGGAAAATTTGGAAGCGGTTATGATTTTGTGCCTTGGAGTCTCTATGCGCCGCACACCAGCCCAACGTGCCGCGCAGGCTAGATGCGTCGCGCCTGTGTAAATTTACACAGGGAAAAATGGCTCTATGCGCCGCGCACCTTCAGTGCGCCGCGCCTTCTCCCAATGCGCCGCGCCATAAATAGTGCATTTTTCAGGAGGCTTTTGGAGGCCTTCCCGGTGTCCAAATTGGGTGCCAGATAGCTTGTTGGAAATATCTTTGAGTCTAATTTCCAAACCAAGTGGAATTTTTCAATTTGGAGTTCATTTACCTTGTCAAAAATCAAATCTCCCAAGACTTGTCAAAATGAGCAGAATGAGGCTGCCTCAAGGTAGAGTGCTGTTGCAGTAAACTTTTGAAAGTCTTCCCCAGCTCCAAATTGAGCTCATGATATCTCAATGGAAAGCTATTTGTGTCTTGTTATCATTTGACTCATCAAGCAAGTAATTTGGCCAACCAAGCTAGGAGAAATCTTGATTTTCCCAAGGTCACTTCAGAGGTGCATCAATTCTCACGAGGCAACGGTATTTTTGACATTTCTCTAAAACCATGATACCTGTGTAAAAAGTGAAGGAGGTTTTCTTCTTTGGCATGCTTTGGAAAAAAACCTCTCTCATTTTTCCAAAATTCATCTTTTATTTCTTTGAAACATCATTTGAGTGAAACCTATCCCGATGTGTGGAACAAGGGATTTGTCGAAATGAAGTGAAATGAAGGGGATAAGGGGCTTCTAAATTCTTGAGAAAATTTTTGGAAGTAGGGAGGGATGTTAGGAAGTAGAGGAAAGTGTAATTTCAGAGGTTGAGTGAGGGGAAGGGGTCCAAAAGGGCAAAACACAGGCCTAGCCTAGAAAATTGCCAAGTTGTAGCAAGAAACTAGGGTTTGTGAAAAAATGAGGAATTTGGGGAATCTCAGTGATGGGAAGTGTTTAATAAGGTATATTAAGGATAGGGGAAGGTGTATGAACATCAGGATACAAGTTTGGTTGATGATTTGACCATCCAAGAGAAATTACCTTCAAAACCCTAGGAGAGGGAAATGAAACTTACCTAGGCACAACTGAAGCATGAACAAGGTGTAAAATGACCCATTGGAACTTGACATGATGATGAAAACCCTCTGAATGATGGTACACTCAGCTAAATGGTGACATGAACCGACATTTGGACAACTTTGACATGAGTAAAAGCAAACCCTAGACCTAATGCCTAGTGACCAAATTTTGCTTGAAGACTCACTGAAATGACAAAATTTGACCTTGACACCTTAAAATCACCTTGTAAGAGCATGTTTGATCACTGAAGGAAGGCTGAAAATACTGACACTAACATTGGCTCCAATGGGGATGGTAGCTCCTTGGAGGTGCCAAGAACTACAGATCTTTGGAAAGCAGACAGTGCCTTCATCCATTGGGCAATGGAGTAAAAAACTCAAGCTGAAATGCATGACTGAAAACTAATGACTTGACGACAAAAATTGACTCTCACTCAACTAAGAACTGACTCGATACTTAAACAAAACTGACCAACTGGAAAAGATGCTCAAAGTAGAGCTTATTCAATACAACCTACTCTAATTGTTCTTTTCACCACCCGATCAAGTGAAATGAAACAACCAATGCAACCATGTAAGCATCCTGGCTGCTGTTTGGATTCTCCGCAAGTGCTCATTTATGAACAAAAAGAGAGAACTGCTGAAAGGCAACTCCCATGAAAACTTGTGAACAGATCCGTTGAATACTATGGATTCTCTATCCGCCTCCAAAAACACTGCATAAGGATCTTGAAATTCATGCTGCATAAGGATCTCAAAATGCACACTAGGACTTAGCTCATCCAATGGATTACTTCTCTTCTCCTCATACCATGAATGCAAACTTTGTTTTGAGCTTTGTGACGAGACTCCTGCTGAAAATGACAAAGAGACCAGCTTCCGGATCATGTTTGTATCAGTCCACTTTTCAACCTTACATAGAGTCAATGGAGAAATACTTTGACTGCAAACATCAACCAACACATCAGCAATAGGATCGTGAAAAACTTGAAAAGACTGCTGTGATGTATCCATTGAAACTGTCTGACATTCTACTGGCTGCTCATCTTTTTCTTGAGAGATATTACGATGATTCTGCCTTATAAACTGAAATTCTTCGAAACAAAAGGGTACAGAATCCTCTTGCATCATTAAATCATGTATTTCAGCTTCCACGACTTCATCTGAAATCTGAACTTCAATTTCATTTGGTGGATGCAAATCTGATGCTACAGGCTGCTCAAGAATTTCGTTATCTGTATCATCCTCAACATTAACACTGAGAGATTTTTGATTTCCTATAGGCTGCTCATTTGAAGATTTACCATGCAATTTACCCTTCAAAAACTGGAATGATTCAAAACAAAATGGTACGGAGTCACCTTGTATCATTTGATCATATGTGCCAGCTTCCATGGCTTCATATGCAACTGGACAATCAATGGCATTCAGGGGCTGTAAATCTGAATATGGGAAGTATTGAACAAATTTTTCATTGCCCTCAGGATGGTCCAAATCAATAATTGTTGACAGTTGATTTCTGATTGCATGGAAATTGTCTCTGATGAACTGAAACGAATCGAAACAAAAAGGCAAATATCCTTCACTTACTTCAAATTTTTTTGCACTTTCCTCGTCATTGTCATAACTGATATGCATCGGTTGATCACTGTACTTGAGCTGCTGAAAGTGAATTTCCTCCTTCCACAAACTAGCTGTTGATTTTTCTACAAGATTAGCTTCTGTTTGGAGAACATAATCATCATCATACTGATCAAACTGAGGCAAATCATCAAGCATACATATCATATCAACAACTCTCTCTTCTCCAAGATGATCTATAAAACAATCACTATGACAACTGGAATAAGAAACAAAATGTTTTGGATCAACAACCTGTTCTTCTTCAATCAGCAAGTCATGGGCTTCAACATTATACTCATTCTTTGTGGTT
Source organism: Pinus albicaulis (assembly GCA_034641835.2). Taxonomy (NCBI): domain Eukaryota; kingdom Viridiplantae; phylum Streptophyta; class Pinopsida; order Pinales; family Pinaceae; genus Pinus; species Pinus albicaulis. Next base: position 751,511,571 of record CM076577.1, read on the forward strand.
TTCTTTTGCATCATCTCTTCTACTACACTTACCAACATGTCCAGCTTTACCTCTAGAGATGTCGATTTCTCCGGATCTATGTTTTTCATCTCTTCTTCATTCAACCTCGCCCTTCGAATCAGCAAATGAGCCTCTACATTTACTGCACTATTCTGCATCTCGTGAAGTGTTGCAAGATTCCTTTCTCTCAACTAAAACTCCATTTCCGGATCAAAGGCACCCGGGTAGTGCAAGAGAGTAGATCTAGGAGAATGTCTTATATCAGCTAGCATCGAAAAATATACTTGGTTAAATATGGCAGAAAACTGTTGTACTGTCTCCCCTGGCAGTCTTTTCAGCTGGTTATACTCTTCTATAATAAGGAAAGGATTCTGTCTGATCACCCACCTGTCGAGGAAAACTTCGACGAACTGCTGGAAATCTGAGATGCTCGCATCAGGCAAATCTTTGAACCAACTCTTCACTTTGCCTTGCAAAGAAAGAGAAAAAAGCCTAATACTAACATCTTCATCATCAACTTCAAAAAGATCTAGAAAAGTCTCAACATTCTGCACATGTTGCTCAACGTTGGCATTGTTACATTCACCGTCAAATTTTGGTAGATATAGGTCATAATTTGTAGGGAAAGCATGGAGAACAGAAGGTAAAACAAGAGGTTTATACCTATCTGGGACTACAAATGGTGTAGGAGTATATACAAGAGCTACGGGATCAGCTTGATTTTCTGGCTCATCACTCTGAAGAGAGTCATCATAAGATGTGGGAAAAGTAAGGAGACCAGGATCGAAGGGAAACTCAGTATTTACACTCTTTGAATAGGTCGAGTGAAGATTTTGATCACCTTTCTCATACAACAAATTCTGAAAAACTTTCAGGACAACTTCAAGAACAACAAATAAATAGTTTACAAGAAATCAAACTAGATCCTGAATACCATTCCACTTTGGATACCTGAACTTTGTGTAATATCCTTCCATTTTCTCAGAGAAAGAGTTAGTCCTCCAGTGGAGTCTATACATTGAGTTGGAGTCACCAGGTGAATGATTTCAGTCTTCTTATGTCTGATCGTTGTCCACCATCAACCATCAGATCTAAACTTGATACATGTACTGGGGCAAGACAATCCACAAGTCAAGTGTCATGTTCACAAGCTAGACAGAAGATCGACTGAAGCAGCATTTATCTACTTCCGCTAATGCAAAGCAAAAGCGTTTCGAAAGCTACCTGGCGTGACTTCAGGCTCCGTCTGTAACTTATGAAACAAATAACACCAACAAGCAAACCATTTTCGTCCCCAGTATGGTCGCCACTATGTTAGTTCCCAAATCCACCCTAGGCTTAAATAAGGCAGAAGAAGGACAACACCAAACCATGCTCAGCCTCGTAGCTAGCTCGGCCTCGTAGCTGGCCCTACGGGGACAGGAGAAGAACTCTCTCGGGTCCATCTCTGATGAAAATATTCAAAGGGGCTTGAGATGACTAAAAAAACAACTGATCTTAGGCTAGATAAACAAATAGGAGGGTTTGATTTTGATTTTTAGAGGTTTTTGTTGGAAAAAGGGAAAAACAATTTTCGGGCTTGGGGATGAGGCCAATTTCTTGCAGAGTTCAAGTTGGGGCGAGGTAGGCAGCGACTTTGATGTCTTAGATCAAATGAATGGAGATAAAATACTGCTGAGGAGCTGAAGAGGGAAAGAGAGTGCAAGGATCCTCTTCAAACTGACGAGAAACATGTAAAACTAAACAAAAGTTTAAGGCAGAGCACCAACAAACTAATGAATTCTACCTCAATTACTAATTTGTTTAATTCAGAAGCAAAGAGAAGGGAAATGGCATACATATAACATTAATGAAACTTGCAATAACATGAGAAAAACATCATCAACTGAAGTATAAAGGTCCCAGCAAGTCTTTATAAAAACTCGGTCTTTCTTCATAAAATCAAAATGGTCTATACAATGAGGTGCCAAACTTTTCCCAAGAGTCCAACCCTGAAAATGTCTCTGAAAATACATGATATAGACCATCCTAACCCCTTCCCATGCCTCTAGGGGTCGAGCTCATCCTTCTAGGAGCTGTTTCAACCAATTCTAAACATGGAACTGAAATCTAGGCAATCAAACAACTTGCCTCTATATGCTAGGAAACTTATTCATTCATTTAATTTTCACTTTTTTGTGAATGAATCAACTAAAACAAGTAAATATGTGCCAAAATTACATCCAAGTTATCAAATTACATCAAGATAGATCAAGAGTAACATCAAAAAGCCGACTCAGTCATGGCGATTGTGAAAGTAAAAGTAAGTATTCAAATTTCTCCCTCTCTTTGCTTCCCAAATTCTGTCTATGTCCACTTACTTTAGAGCTGATTTTGAGGCACTTCCCGAAGTCCAGATTGAGCTCATGATAGCTCGTTGGAAGGCCCTGGATGTCATAATTTCCAACCAGTGATCAGTGTGATTATCAATTTGGATGTTATTTTCCTCTCAAAATATTCAATCGCCCAACACTACTTCCTGCAGGTGCAAAAGGTGGCAGAAAGGTGATTTTTGGAGTGTTTTTGGCCCTTTAGGCAACCCAGAACTTGATGAAATCTCTCGGAAATTCATGAGAATGCATAAATTTTCATAAAAAACCCAAAAATATCAAGTTTTCCTCCAGAATATGTCCCAATCATAAGCGCGCGTCGGGCAGAAAAACCTGTTTTGCAACCAAAAAAATTCAAAATGACAAAATTTCCTCCAAATTTGCTGAAATTTGGACTGAAGGACCCTCATCAAGTAATATGCTCAATCAAGGAAGCTTCGGCCAAGATTTGAAGTGAATCAGGCCTTTTTCGGCGCTTCAGTGCCCTCCTGGTGCATGCAGTTTCAGTGGTGAAATCTCTGTCTTGTTGTATGATGTGTCTGTGTGCGTCATGGTGTTGCAAGGCATATGTGAAGTGTATATTTGGTTGATTGAAAATGATAAATAAGGGCTTGGTGTCTTTTTCTCCCAGTGTCAAATGTGTGCCAAAGGGAAGGGACTGTGGAGATAAGGCAATGTGGACAGTGGGGTCTTGTCAAGTGGTAACTAGAAGGCAATAACAGTCACTTGACTGTGTTTTAGAAATGTGGTGTTTGGGGATTTAGAAATGTGGAACTTTTCGCAAATTAGGAACTCTTCGCAAATGATATGGGAGGGTGATAGTGATAGGGAATAGAGGATTGACAATGATGAGAGGATTATGGTGATGGGAAAGGGAAAAAATGGTAACAAGGGATAATAAGTGGTTTTGGGATAGAGGGGAATAGGGGTAAGACTGTATGATGATAGTGTGATAGTGAGGAGGAAGGGAACCACAAGAGGGGAAAAGAGTTCAAACCAATGGGCACCAACAACCAAACTTTAAATTTCAAATAAAAACCCTATGGAGCAGCCTTTGTCAAAAAGATGAATTTTATGTTGAAATCATTCAAATTCTCCAACCAGCCTTTGAAACCACACCAAACACTACTTAACCCTGTCTCAGATCGATGGGACTTGCAGATCACAAGAGGTTAAGTCAATTTGGAAAATTTGGAAGCGGTGATGATTTTGTGCCTTGGAGGCTCTATGTGCCGCGCACCAGCCCAACGCGCCGCGCAGGCTGGATGCGCCGCGCCTGTGTAAATTTACACATGGAAAAATGGCTCTATGCATCACGCACCTTCAGTGTGGTGCGCTCCTACCCAATGCGCCGCACCATAAATAGTGCATTTTGCAGGAGGCTTTTGGAGGCCTTCCCTGTGTCAAAATTGGGCGCATGATTGCTTGTTGGAAATATATTTGAGTCTACTTTCCAACCCAAGTGGAATTTTTCAATTGGGAGTTCATTTACCCTATCAAAAATCAAATCTCCCAAGACTGGTCAAAATGAGCAGAATGAGGCTACCTCAAGGCAGAGTGCTGTTGTAGTCAACTTTTGAAAGTCTTCCTTAACTCCAAATTGAGCTCATGATAGCTCATTAGAAATCTAGTTCTGTCTATGTATCATTTGAATCATCAAGGAAGTCATTTGGCCAACCAAGATAGGATAAATCTTGATTTTCCCAAGGTCACTTCAGAGGTACATCAATTCTTCCAAGGCGATTGTATTTTTGACATTTCTCTAAAACCATGATACATGTGTAAAAAGTGAAAGTTTTAAGTATTTGGCATCTTTAAATAAATCTCTTAGGTTTCCAAAATTAATCTTTGTTGCTGAAACATCGTTTGGAGCAAACCTATCCCGATGTGTGGAACAAAGGATTTGTGAAATGAAGCGAAATACGAGGAGGATAGGGCTTCCTAAATTCTTGAGAAATTTTGGGAAGTAGGGGAGGGATGTTAGAAACGAGGGAAAGTGTAATTTCAGAGGATTGGTGGGGGAAAAGGGTCAGGGAAAAACGAGACCTAGCCTAGAAAATTGCCAACTTGTAGGAAGAAACTAGGGTTTGTGCAAAAATGAGGAATTTGGGGAATCTCAGTGATGGGAAGTGTTTAATAAGGTATATTAAGGATAGGGGAAGGTGTATGAACATCAGGATACAATTTTGGCTGATGATTTGACCATCCAAGAGAAACTACCTTCAAAACCCTAGGAGAGGGAAATGAAACTTACCTAGGCACAACTGAAGCATGAACAAGGTGTAAAATGACCCATTGGAACTTGACATGATGATGAAAACCCTCTGAATGATGGTACACTCAGCTGAATGGTGACATGAACCGACATTTGGACAACTCTGACATGAGTAAAAGCAAACCCTAGACCTAATGCCTAGTGACCAAATTTTGCTTGAAGACTCACTGAAATGACAAAATTTGACCTTGACACCTTAAAATCACCTTGTAAGAGCATGTTTGATCACTGAAGGAAGGTTGCAAAGACTGACACTAACAGGACCAACAGCTCCTAAAGTTACATTAGCGTGAAGGCCAATTTAATTAATTAAATTGGTGCAATGTCTAATTTAATTTTCCCTTAATTAAATTGAACAAAAAAATGTAATATTATCTCATGATCACTTGTAATAGTTAACTGAGTGTGATAAACTCAGTTAGCTCATGTATTTCAAGTTGAGGGTGGTTGGTGAGGCATGCAAAGTAATTCTATTAGTTATGGAGTTCGAATTGCAGTTGGTGCATTAGTTTAATGCATAGTAATTAGTTAACTCAGTTAGGTGAGTTAGAGTCAGTTGAACTAGTTGTAATTGTTTGTTGCACTAGTGAGAGATCAAGTGAAACAAATATTATTTAATTCACAATCAGTGATCTGACATGCAACTGATGATTTAATATTAATAGTTACATGCATGTCATTTCCAGTGGAGACCTAGTTGAGACAAAGTTTAAAGGGATGTTAACTATCAATTGTGTGATTAGTAGGTTGCCTGCATGCAACTAGACATCCATTGGATTTCCCATGATCCTTGCACAATTTTAAAAGGCTGAAATTGCTAAAGAATAGGGATTTCATTCCACTTGAATTGCGCAAGCAAGGCAAGATGTTTAGAGGTTGATAATTGGCTAAGTGTTGGTCGATTTTGTCCGGGACAATGTGAGCTAGTTGTGAGAATGCAGGAGACTCTTGTGAGAAGAGTGCATTGTAATTGTTTCATGATTCCATGGTGAATATACAATAGAAGATAGAGGCGTTTTGAGCAGCAAGCTTTCCCTGGGAAATTATCTGTGTTTTGGTTTGATTTTATTCTTTCTTTACTTGTTTTGATTGGTGATTGTGTTTATTTTACGCAATTAACTTGTAGAAGGATCCAATATCTAGCTTTAGTACATTTCTTGATCGGATTGAATCCATTGATATAAATATGTTTGTATAATTTCTACATGGTATAAGAGCAAAGGAAATCACTATAATGGAGGAGAAGTTGAGTTTGTGACTAAATAGAATTCGAATTTTCAAAAGTATTCTTGGTGCGATAGGCGAATCGAGATTGAAATGGCTTTCAATGGCCTGAGATTGGAGTATGCACTTGAGGGCAGTTCCAATTATATTGCATGGAAAGACAAGATGGAGGCAGTACTGAAGGACAATGGGTTGAAATAATTCATTGATAATGATGTTCCCAAACCAGTTGCAGCAGATGCCACAAATCTTGATGCTTGGCAAAAGAAGGTTGCAAAGGCAAGGAGGATCTTACTAGAGGGAGTACGAGACCACATCGTCTCAAGTATCCATGGAAAAATACACCATATGCAATGTGGAAAGCTTCAATAGATATGTTTCAAAGCAGTAGTGATCATAGAAAATTGGCACTGAAGGACAAGCTCAATAAAATCAAAATGGATAAAGGTGACACCATTCTGAAATATTTAACAAAGATTGTCTAATGTCGAGATGAGCTTGGGAGTGTCAGAATTACTGTCGCAGACGATGAATTCATGAAACTATCTCTTATAGGACTTCCCAAGATTTGGCATAGTTATCAGGACTCTGTCAATGGGAGGGAACTTCTTCCAGATTTGGAACAACTTTGGTCGGATTTGGTGCAAGAAGAATTCAGGCGGAATACCAGCAATGGATCTTCATCTAAGAATGATGATGAAGAATATTGCACTTTGGCTGCCAAGGTGAATAAGGGGAAAGGAAATAAATTCCATTCTGAATCTAAGGCTTGCAAAGAAGGCAAGAAGCACGACATGTCCAGAGTGAAGTGTTTTCATTGTCACGAGCATTGACATTATGCCACTAATTGTCCACAAAATAAGAAGAAAAATAAGGCTTCAGGATCTGTAGCTAGTGAGGCTTTGGCCTCACAATTTGAGCTAGAATTCTCACTCATTGCATGCATGGAGTCAAGTGCATTGGGATTGGTGTGCTACTTGGATAATGGTGCATCCTTTCACATGACGGGAGACAAAGAAATTTTCAGTAGCTTGGAGGAGAAGGACCTCCAGATGCATATCGAAATGGGTAATGACGAATGGTACAATGCTACTCGGATTCATACAGTTACCTTCCAGAGATAGTTAGGTAAACCCTTCTTATTAAAATATGTAATGCATGTACCAGTCTTGAATAAAAATTTAGTTTCGGTCGCAATGTTTGAGAATAGAGGCTATGATGTTGTTTTCAGTGAGGGAAAAGCTTTCCTTCTACACAAAAAAACAGGTCAAGGCAAGAAGATTTGGATTCATGTGAAGAATATCTATAAACTTAATGTAGATGGATGCACAAAATTGATGGGTAAGGCAGAAAAAGTGGTGAGTCGGGATGAGGGTGAGTTATGGCACAGGAGATTGGGCCATCTACACCACGGAGCCTTGAAGGTCATGAAGCAGATTTCTACAGTCTTCCCAAGGGTACTCTTGTGCAGTTAGACACATGCAAGGGATGTACTATGGGGAAGTATGCAAAGGCCACTTTTCATGAGGAGGGGAATCGAGCTTCGTAAATCCTTGAGAGATTTCAGTCAGACGTGTGTGGACCATTATCTACTGCTTCAAAAACAAATCATAAGTAATATGTGATCTTTTTTGATGATTTTTATAGAAAGTGTTGGAAATAATTCATGCATAAGAAAGATCAAATGTTCTCAAAATTTCTTGAGTTCAAAGCATTGGTGGAGAAAGACACGGGGAAGCATGTGAAGGCTCTTAGGAGCGAAAATGGTGGTGAGTAAATCTCCAATGAATTCAAGAACTTCTATAGCAAAGAAGGAATTCAGAGAGATTAGATTTCACCTCATAACCCACAACATAATGAGGTCACAGAAATAAATAATAGAACAATTGTGGGTGCATCATGAGCGATGTTGCATGATCAGGGCCTACCATTTCATCTGTGGACGGAGGCATGCAACACAACGATATGTATGCAAAACCGTAGTCCTTATTGGATACTTGGCATGAGTACACCAGAGGAGGCTTTTACTAGTAAGAAACCTGATGTTTCATATTTTAAGATTTTTGGCTCATTTGTTTATGTGCATGTGACCAAAGACGCTAGGAAGAAGATTGAACCAACATCTGAGATTTGGATATTTTTATGGTACACTGATACTCCCCACAACTATCGAGTGTATTTTCCAAATAGCAGGATGACTGTTGTGAGTCAGAATATAAAATTTGATGAGGAGAAAGCCATTCGATTGTCCCTTGAGAGGGAGTTATATTTGCATGCAGATGAGGAACTCTTGGTTCCAAAGAATGAACCTCAGATGTTGAGCAGCCACATGCAGAGGATCATGGAGTGGTAGAAAAAACTCATGCAAAGCCATCCACCAGAAATGGTAGAAGGTGCACCACAGAAGTTGATAGATTGAGACTTGATGCGAGAGAGAATGTAGGAGCCCCTATTTCACTATGCAGCCAGAGACAGTCTCCAGACAAGTTTACTGGATACATGACTCTTTTGAGCAAGTGTATTGTGATAGAACCATATTCATTTGAGGAATCAATGAAAAAACCAATTTGGGTTGACGCTTTGGTAGAGGAGTATGACTCCACCGTCAATAACAGTGCATGGGAGGTTGTCCCAAGACCAGTCGGAAAATCAGTGGTTTGATCTAGATGGATCTATAAGGTGAAGCAAGCAACGGATGGGAGTGTGGATAACTACAAGGCCATATTTTTGGCTCGGGGATTATCACAAGTTGAGGGGATTGACTATGAGGATACTTTCACACCAGTCGCGAGGTACTCTTCCATCAGATATACCCTTACACTCTCAGCGTAGATGGGGTGGCACATTCATTAGATGGACGTGAAAACTATGTTTCTCAATGTAGTTATTGAGGAGGAAGTGTACATAGATCAGCCAGAAGGTTTAGAGATATTTGACAGTTAGTTGCATGTGTGCTGACTCAAGAGAGAACTGTATGGTCTGAAGCAAGCAGCTCATGCTTGGTACACTCGTGTTGGAACAGGGTCCTCCAAAGGCTGCAAATTGGGATAGTTTTGAGTATTTTTGTATATTTTTGGTATATTTTAGTCTAGTGCAGGGGTTTTTGGGTGGGTCAAAGCCCCAAAAGCATTGTAATGGGTCAAAGGGTAGACCTAGAGTCTGCAAACCATGGTTTGCGGACCACAGGAAAGATTAGGCTAGATCATTATAAATAGAAGGAAATTTTGAGTCAATAGGGGAGAGATCAATTAAGATTGGTGCGAATTATGAATTAGTAGATCTGTTTGGGTTAATGGGGAAAGGACTCTTGCTTTCTGTGTGCGTGGAGACCCTCAGTCCTGCTATGTGAGGACCCTGCAGCTGTGTGCGCAGGTTGGGTTTTGGGTATTGTAAAAGGATCTGAAGGATTAATGAAAGTGGAATATTGTTGGAATATTTGAATCTGTTAATGTGAATCTATGATATCTTTTATGTTGTACATGGTTCTGTGTTAAGCTCCGAAAGTAACTATGTATTTTCTTATGCTGCGTTGACATCTAATTTGAATATATTGATTATACTTTATGCAAGAATATCTGTGATAGTTGCATTATTGTTCTGTATCTATTGTTTACTATGATTATAATTGGTATTTCACACATGGATGCGAAGGGATCTATAGATTTGGGTTCTGTGATATACGATCTGGTAATTGTGAAGTCAAACACAGATCTGCTTGACTTACCTACCCTCTCCCAGGGTGTAGAAACCTGGTTCCAGCACCCTCCCATACTGCTTCGGGTGAGACTTTGGCCTGCGCAAGTAGGTCACTACTGAAAGGGCTAGTAGTATAGGGTTTGTTGGCAAACCTTAACCTCTGAATGTGGGTCGGGACCCCTCGAGCCAACAAATGGTTCCGTTGTCAAGACCGGGAGCATTTTGAGAGAGGGATCGGGTAATGCCAAGGGCGTATTGGAAACCTGAAAGAAAAGAGATTGATGAATGGTTTGAACAACAAGTTCAGGAATTTGCAGTAAAAGAGAACTGCATTAAGAGATTGACCACCGAAGAGTGGAATAATAAGTATATTTTCATGGATATCTATGAGATCTTCTTTGTAAAAATTTCCGTGGAGCTCCAGGAGTGGCTAGCAAGGTTGGTCGAATTTCAGAAGTGTTGGAAGGACAAGCAGGTCACACAGTGGACCCCAGAATTGATCCAGAAGTTAGAGAAGACTGATAACACCATCAATCGCACAGTGGGACACTAGGTGGACAGTGTGCTAGGAGGGTTCGTAACATAATTTTCCATCGATCAGTTTGTCTCCAACTCTGAAGTAGAGCAAAGATTCTTCAAGGGATTCCGAGGTAAGTTTATGAATACCTTACCATTGCTGATTAAGATATTATTGTGCAAAAAGAGTATTCTGTGTAGCCACACCAAATGAATGACCTCTGATACAGATGGGAGCACGACAAAAAGTGGCAAGTACTATCGGACCAACCAAGAAGGAGATAGATCTGTCTACATTCTAGTAAGAGCAACAGTTGTGCAGAGTCCTCCAGTCACACCACTTTCAAACCAAAATAGGGGTAAGAATTCACCGACACCTCTGCCACCACCGGAAGACGACATGGCTGCACATATGAAGTTTCCTACCTTTAAGGGTGTGGGAGACGAAGACATGGATCAGTTCTGGTTTGTCGCAGAATCAGTATGGACTAAGGAGGATGTAGCCAGTGATGTGGTGAAGAGGGCACATCTGTCCCTTGCCTTTGAAGGAAGATCTTTGGACTGGTACATGGGATACATCGGACAGCACGCGAACACAACCATTTAAGAGATTAAGAAGACCTTGAAGCAATAGTTCAAGAATCCCAAGTCCTACTCTCAAATAGTGGTTGATCTAAAGGATTTCAAGAAAGGGCCTTATGAGTTTGTGTGGGATGCCGATCAGTGACTGAAGAAGGTAATTAGAGAAGGAGGATTTTAGTACGATGACAGACAACACACAGAATGGTTCATTGCTATGCTACTGCCTCACCTGCGCGTACCTATGGGTCACCAAAATTTCGAATCGCAGGAAAAAGACCTGGGAGTCGCTATGAAGTTAGAAGCTGTGCCTAGAGATGATACTCAGCTGGGCGTCCAGAAGATCCAAGGAAAATTGGAGGCGATGCACATGGAGATCCAGAATCTGCGAAAGGAGCGAGGAGCAGAAGCTAGCCCTGAAAGATGGTGCATACGATGCAGGACGAATGGTCACATCAAGGATAACTTCCCTCTGTTAGCATACTATATGCAGGCTGGGGGACCTAGTCCATTGCACCCTAGGGAAGTTGCAAGATCAAGTGGGTCGGTGCTATGGTGCAATGATTGTCACGTTGCGAGGCTGCATGACACAAACCACTGTCCCTGCCTTGCTGCATATGTCCCAAAATTAAAGTAGCAATGGTGCAGGTTCTGTAGGTTGATAGGACACGATGAACAGAATTTTCAGACGTATGATTTGATGATCGATCAAGGGAACCTCTATAGGGTACAGTCGGATCCATCCTCGCCAAGATACCTCTCGAGCACAGGTGGCTCCCTATTCAGGGGCAGGGGAGGTGAAAGAGGTGGAAGCATAGGTTGGGGATGAGGGCAACTAATCTGTTATAACTATGGAGAAGTAGGACACTTTTCTAGGGACTGTCCAAACCCTAGAAGGCAGTCCTGTCGGTATTGCAGACAGCTGGACCATGCGATTGAAGATTGTCTAATATTGCTAGAAAATATGCAGGAGAAGCAACTGACACCTATGTAGAATGTGTATAGGGTTAAGGTTGAACTGTGAGACAAAGATCCAAGCGTGAATGTCATAAAACGCAGTGGGATGGACACTAGGGGGCTTGGGGAGAAGACTGCGACCGAATCTCTGATCCGACAAGCAGTTATCAAGCAAGAAGGTTTGGACCTAAAAAAGGAGAAATAAATATTTTTTGCAGCTCGCAAAGACTTTTATGAGGCAAAAGCATCTACTTCGCAGCCGTTAGGAGACCTCAAGGAAAATGAGGAGGTCAAACTCTTTTTACAGGCATGTATGAAGCTTTTGCGCAACCCAAGGGTTGTGGAAAATCTTCAGGCATTAATAGATAGTTGCACAGCATGACCTAGCCTCCCTCCAGAAATCAAAGACGTACACAAAATATATATATATATAATAAACACACTAGTAGGGAGATGCAGTTGATTGCGCAAATCGGTGATTACAAGATGGATCAGGTTATTTTGGACCTACGGTCAAATGTGAATGTATTACCTAAATATACTTGGCAATGAATGGGGGAAACTAAGTTGGAATGGTCCACTATGCAGTTGCGTATGGCTAATCAGCAGAAGATCATACCCTTGGGGAGACTATCGAAGATCGTGGTGGATATCGTAGGGGTCAAGGTCCTGGCTGATTTTGAAGTAATTTAGACTGTAGAAGATGCAGACCCATACCCTGCGCTCCTAGGCTTGGATCGGGCCATTGATATGGGAGGCATCATTAACCTCAAGAAGAGAAGCATGTAATTTGAAAATAACGGTACAAGGGTAATAGTACCATTAGATCATGCGGAAGGCGAATGATACACAGAGCCGATGCGTGATGAAGAGGATGTGGATCACATCTATAAGTTGACTGCGCGGGATGAAGATTATATCAACCCCATGGCGATTGGAGTACTCTGCTGGTAAAAGGACAGTGAATGCTTCTCCGACTCTGATGGGGAGATAGAGAATTGGAAAAACCGGTTACATAATGTCTCTACGCTGCGATGTCTTCGATTCACCAAGGAATTCCGTTGCGTTTCCTCAGAGGTAAGAGACCTACCTTATTTTGATGGTTCTGGTAATATTAAGGAATTTTTGCGAGCATTCGAAGCTAAGGTTCCAAGGGAACGAAGGCTATGGGCCCTTAAGCTAGCCATGCATGGAAAACCTACGTGATGGTGGGAGACACATGCAGAGGCATCCCAAGATTGGGAGGAGTGTCAGGATATGATGATCCTATGATTTGAGGCCCCAACTGACGTACGAGTCAAAGCGTTCCTTGGGCCAGAAGACCCACGCAAATATCTGTTCGCTTGGACAGAATAGTGGTGCAACAGGACTACCAAAGAGTGGGTTCATTTGTTTATTCATGCCCTGGGACCACTTCCCTCTGCATGGTACTTAGATGCAGAGCTACATCAATGCACCCGCCACTGGGAGACTTTGAAGGAGGAATTTATGGGAACATTTGGGTTAGTAGGTGGGACAGAGGCACTTGACACAACTCTGTAGGACATTGTCGCTATAACATGGGGTGAATCGTACTTGTATGTCGCACCTGAAGTGCCCACATGGGAACTGCGGGTACCAAGCATGATCGACTACCATTGCCTAGCCCCAAAAGAAGGTAAGGATGATCCATAAGCTGTTTCTAACTTAGAATTGGACGAGATGCGCAAAGTTACCAGACCGCTCAGGCTGCGAATGGGTAGCATTGAGACACACCCCCCGTTGGCTAAGATTGGGGGTGCGGATACAGGAGGTAGAGTTATCATATATCTGACAACTCCTACAACAAGGGGGTAGCTGCGTTTAATTCTCAACCATGCAGGTTATTACAGAAAGTTCATTTGGGGGTATGCATTAATCAGAGCACCACTGAAGAACTTGTTTATGAAGGAGGCCCATTTCTGTTGGGATGACATATGTCGGGAAAACTTATCTTTGGTTTTGAAGTACCTAGGGATCAAGAATGTGTTGGGGGAGGATGTGCAGGAGGCGTAGGTGCTTAACCCAAGCATAGCAGGTATGCCAAGTGCACAGGAGGTGCGAAAAATAGCAATTAGGCCACTCACATCTGGTAAAAATAAAAAGTTACCGTTAAAAGGAGCGGGCCGTTGGCATTTAATGGGGTGGATTTTGGGTATTTTTTACCATTTACCTGATGGTAAGTTCCTGGTCAATTTTACCCTATCGTTGGACGCCCGCAGGCACTATAAAAAGGGTAGGATAGCTCATACAAGGGTTCTTCCTCACTTGCATAGCTCGTACTTATCATCTTTATCTCGAACGAACTTGAGCTGTAAGATTTTTCGGGCCTGCACTATCCCTTTCATGTATGATCAACCTCCCCCTTCTGAAAATAGCCAACCAGAGTTGGGATTCATTTTCCACGCCAGGATGACGACCACTAACCCTGCTAAGCCCTCGGCACCTACAGCCCCAGAAATTGAGAAAGTAATGGATATTGGGTCTGATGATGAAGAAGTTCTCTCGACTTCGGTCACAAGGAAGGAAAAAGAGAAAGCACAGGGCTCAGGGAAGCCCCTAAAGGCTGCAAAATGGGCTGCGGGAAAGCCTAGGACTTCCCCAAGGCATGTCAAGTCCCCGCAAGCAATGCCTCAGACTCAGGTTGCGCAGGAGGAATCCCAGCCTGCCAATCTGATCAACTAGTTACCTCCCTTCATCTGATAGCACAGGCCCTCGACGTGCACACCAAAGAACCTCGACGGCCTGATTACCTACCTACAGACACTACTAACCCTGGGAGAGGTCCCTGTCCTTAGTGACCCTTGTGGAAAGCTCCATGAGGTCAAATTTGATGATCACAACTTGGTGAATTATGAAGCCTTCCCTAAGCTAGCCCCCACGTTGTACTTTGACACGATTTATGCGGATGATGGGGTCACAGTCATTCCTCGACGCTGGGTAAGTGGATTGGCCGGATCCGGGCTCTTGCTACGGATGCCCCACTTTGGCCATTACAACATCATGGATTGGCTAGCCCGATAGTTGCTCGCCTTAATTCACGATGGATACCTATGGATTCGGGAAAAAGTTCCCATTGATTCTGTGTTGGTTCACAGAATTACGCGCCTTCCCATGAATGGGTCACACCCCCTGGAATGTGTGGGGAAGAAATATGAAGGGGAAACCACTGAATATGTGTGTCAGACCTACCATGTGGAAAGTAATACGTGTGGCTTCGTCATCAAATCTATCAGCGCCCCTGCTACGCAGATGGGTACCATATTATTAGCATGAAAGCTAATGTGAAAGTGTTAGGTCACAACCATCCCTACTTATGTCATTCGGCTACCCGATCAGTGTGTGAAGGGGTTCTGCCTCAGTTGGGCCCAATACTTATGTGATGAGTTCTTGACCAACGTCCGCAAATCTCAGGAGCAGGGAAAATACTTTTCCTATGCCTGGCCACTGTTCCTTATAGCCTTAGTCACCTAGGAGACCCCTACGGAGTCGGTCCTCCCCAAGCTTACCCCAGATATGTGCAAAGGGGCTCGATATGCCCATTTGTGGGATTCTAAGGATGCGTAGTGCATAGAGGATAACCAAGTCTTCTGGGTCCTCTTCCAGAGTAACGTGGCCGCAACCATCAATTCTCGCCCTCGGCTGTCCCCAACAGTATATGAAAAATACAAAAGTATTGCAGTGTTCCAGGTTACCATGCACAACATTCAGATCCGCAGCCACAAGGATAAAACATGGATGTCACTTCCTTATATGGTAGCAGACGAGGAAACTGACAATGTGATTGCACTATGGCCTCCTGCCTAGAAGATAGACTTCAAAACCAGTGCAAGGGGCACCGCGGGTACTAGCACGACACAGGTGCTCCCAGCTGTTATCATTAAGGAGACTGGAGGCACGAGTAAGAGTACAAGGAAGGACTCAGGTGCAGCCGCGAAAAAGGACATGCATCCAAAGCAGACCACCATGAAGGACACCGAGGCCGAAACCCAAGTCGATTTGCAGCCAGATCTAGGCATGGAGGAAGTAAATATTAGAGGTACAAAGCGAACAGGCGAGATTTTCAAGGGGCCCTGAAAGAAGCAACGCACCCAACGAAAGGAATGAGATGAGACGGTTACGTTGACTAAGGGAGATCTCGAACAAATTGCAGATGCAGTCACACTGGCCACAGAAGACAAATGGGTAGATTTAGAGGAACAACAGAAGGCTGCGATCAACACCATCCAGGCTGAGCTTCACACCCTGTAGTTAAAGACTGACATGCTACAGACCAGTGTGGTTACGAGCCCAGTGCGCTGCACTGGTGACCGCAGCTACAAACACCATTACAGGGCAGATTTCTTAGGGCGCGCAGTTACTAGAGACATCCATGCAGTCATGTACCAAGGTCCAGCACGATCCGATCCTCCAACAAATAAATCAGGACTTGCGGTAGAAGGAGGAAGCTTTCGAGCAGATCGAGGCTACATTACCCACCAGCTTGGTACCTGCATAGCATTTGGCACGATTGAGGACTAGCAACACCCTCCAAGATGAGATTGAGGAGCTCCGGCATAAGAAGAACATCATCAGAGAACACTTGAAGCCTTGGGCTACCACAGCCCTCCAGCTCTCACAGGATGTTAATGTTGTTGTTAAGAAAATAAACCAGACACTATAGAGTGTCACTGTTGCGACAGAAGGACCGACATCACAGAAGCTCATAGATATTGCACAGAGCGCTACTGTTCAGAGTCAAGAAGTGCTACCCTCTCTGGTCGTAGTCGTTAATGCACTGCACATGCAGGTGGAGACTCCACCACCATAGTGACTCAGGACAAGTCACAAGATTGTGTTGGGGGACTATTGGAACAGGGTCCTCCAAAGGCTGCGAATTGGGAAATTTTTGAGTATTTTTGTATATTTTTAGCATATTTTAGTCTAGCTCAGCGGTTTTGGGGTGGGTCAGAACCCAAATAGCATTATAATGGGTCAAAGGGTAGACCTAGATTTCGCAAACCACGGTTTGCAGACCACCGGAAAGATTAGGCTAGATCGTTATAAATAGAAGGACATTTTGAGTCAATAAGGGAGAGATGAATTAAGATTGGTGTGAATTATGAATTAGTAGATCTGTTTGGGTTATTGGGGAAAGGACTCCTGTTGGCTGTGTGTGCAGAGATCCTCAGTCCTGCTGTGTGCGGACCCTACAGCTATGTGCGCAGGTTGGGTTTTGGGTATTGTAAAAGGATCTGAAAGATTTTTGAAAGTGGAAGGTTGTTGGAATATCTGAATCTATTAATGTGAATCTATGATATATGTTATGTTATACATGGTTTTGTGTTAAGTTTCTGTGTAGACATCTGATCTGAATCTGTCGGTTATACTTTATGCAAGAATATCTGCGATAGTTGCATTATTTTTGTGTATCTGTTGTTTACGGTGATTATAATTGGTACTGCGCACATGGATGCGAAGGTATCTATAGATCTGGGTTTTGTGATTTATGATCTGGTAATTGTGAAGTCAAACACAACTCTGCTTGACTTACCTACCCTCTCCAAGGGTGTGGAAACCTGGTTCCAACACCCTCCCATACTGCTTCGGGTGAGACTTTGGCCTGCGCAAGTAGGTCACTACCGAAAGGGCCAGTAGTATAGGGGTTCGTTGGAAAACCTTAACCTTCGAACCTGGGTCAGGATCCCTTGAGCCAACAACTCGGATTGACAACTATTTCACCGAGTTGGACTTCATCAAAAGTGAATCAGATGCAAACCTGTACCAGATTGTGGTTGATGGTAAGCTCTGGATTATCATACTTTATGTTGATGATATAATTTTGACAGGTGATGAGCATCTGATAAATTCTTGTAAGGAGGATCTTGCAAGGAAGTTTGAAATGAAGGACATGGGACTGCTTCACTATTTCCTTGGTTTGGAAATATGGCAACGAGATGGTGAAATTTTTGTTTCTCAAGGAAAGTATGCCAAAGATATTCTGGGTAAGTTTCACATGGAGAGATGTAAACCCATGGATACTCCTCTTCCAGGAAACTAGAGGAAAGAGGATGCTACTATCTACAGGCAGCTAGTGGGTTCACTGATGTACTTGGTGAACACCAGACCATACATTTGCTACGCAATTAACCAGCTGATTCAAGCAATGGTTAAGATAACCAAGCCCTTTTGGAAGGCGAGGAATCATGTATTGAGATATCTCATAGGCACTACAGAGTATGGATTATGGTACAAACAAACATAGGGAGTGAAGCTTGAAGGCTTCATGGATGCAGATTGGGTTGGCATTCCATCAGACAAAAAGAGCACATCAGGAGGGATCTTCAACATAGGATCGATAGCAGTTTCTTGGTACACCAGGAAGCAACGATCTGTGGCACTCAGTTCAGCCGAGGTAGAATACATGGCAACAATTCAAGCTGCATGTGAGGCCATCTGGATGAGAAATATCCTCGTTGGTTCTTTTGGTTCTTAGATGAATCTGACATTGATACATTGTGATAACAAGAGTTGCATTAAACTCTCGATTAATTCGGTATTCCATGATAGGTCCAAGCACATAGAAATTTGGTACCACCATCTCAAATATTATGTTCAGAGGCGCATTATGTTACTTCAGTACATTCCCACAGAGGATCATGATGTAGATATTTTGACGAAGGCGCTTGCCAGGAGAAAATTTGAATACCATAGAGGCAGGATCGAGGTGGCATATAATCCCTTTCTTGTTGAGAGGGAGCGTTGAATTCCAACAAGAAATTGAAGCACACACACTAGTGTGGGACCAATTGGGCCTAGCAATACATTAGTGTTAAGGAAAATTTAATTAATTAAATTGGTGCAATATCTAATTTAATTTTCCATTAATTAAATTGGACAATAAAATGTAATCTTATCTCATGATCACTTGTAATCGTGAAATGAGTTTGATAAAATCGTTTAGCTCATGTATTTCGAGTTGAGGTTGGTTGGTGAGGCATGTAGAGTAATTCTGTTAGTTATGGAGTTCAAATTGTAGTTGGTGCATTAGTATAATGCGTGAATAATCAATTAACTCAGTTACATGAGTTAGAGTCAGTTGAACTAGTTGTAACTATTTGTTGCACTAGTGAGAGCTCAAGTGAATTAAATATCATTTAATTCACAATCAATGATTTTCCATGCAACTGATGATTCACTATTAATAGTTACATGCATGTCAGTTCCAGTGGAGACCCAGTTGAGACAAAGGTTAAAGGGATGTTAACTATCAGTTGTGTGATTAGTAGGTTTCTTGCATGAAACCAAACATCCATTGGATTGCCCATGATCCTTGCGTAGCCTTGGAAGGATGAAATTCCTAAATAATAAGGATTTCATTCCACATGAATTGCGCAAGCAAGGCATACTATTTAGAGGCTGAGAATTGGCTAAGTGTTGGTCGATTTTGTCCGGGACAGTGTGAGACAGTTGTGAGAGTGCAGGACACTCTTGTGAGAAGACTGCATTGTAATTGTTTCATGATTCCATGGTGAATATACAATAGAATATAGAGGGGTTTTGAGTAGCAAGCTTTCCCTAAGAAATTATCTGTGTTGTGGTTTAATTTTATTCTTTCTTTACTTGTTGTGATTGGCGATTGTGTTTATTTTCCGCAATTTATTTGTAGAAGGATTCAGTATCTAGCTTTAGTACATTGGTTGATGGGATTGAATCCATTGATATACATATTTTTGTATAATTTCTACATATTTACTATGATATGATTAAACTCCCTATGTTTCAGTTAAGGAAGTGGAATCGATGGAACATAACCACACAAACCTTCTACACATGCTACAAGACACCCAAGAGCTATCCAAACCTTCCAAAATGCTAGCCCTTGTGTCAAATAGACCTTTTAGGTCATCAATCCCCCATTCGCTCCCTTGATATGGACAAGAGTGCGACTGGAAACCTCCAGTCTCTCACACAAGATAGGCATGCGTGCGACTGTCGAATTTTCCAGGTAGTTTTGAGCCAGCGACCCCAATTTTCGTGCCACTTTTTCAGGCCCAAGTCTCGGGTCACTGCCCAAACTCCATGAAACTTCTAGAAATCAATGATAACAATGTAATATGTAAATGAAATCACCACAACAAGGACTTGACTGGAGCCCTACTATCCATGACATGAATTTCGTCAAACATGTCACAAATATGTAATCTACAAGTTTAAACAATAGATATGACCATAGGGGTATCATACTTATCTGAGAATCATTAAGAAGAATTGTTGCCTCATCAAATTAGCTGCATTATCTACTATTAATTCATAGATTCATTATTCATTCATTTACAAGTCAAAACATGATGAGAGTCACACATCATCATTGTCATAGAACACATTCCTCACCAACATATAAACAACATAAATAACAAGCATAAAATAGCCCTATAAGCCACATAATAACAAGCATATTTACCCATTAGCACAAGAGGAAAATAGGTCTTATTTCCATAAGAAAAATGAAACCAAGACTGGGACTTCTACGTATTTTATAGCATCATTTCTCACCTTCATATGATTCATGATTGCTTTTATGGCTTTGGGCACCCATTCCTACAGACTTGGACAAAATTCACTAAAAAACAGTGTTAAAATCCCCATACGCAGTTATGCCCAGAATTTTCCGCGTGTATACGCGAGTCCACATGTAATTTTCCACGTATGCCATTAAAATCATTAAAAAATATATAAAAAATCCCTATTTTCGGGTTGGGTTGATGGTTACTCTGGTAGTTCAACCACCCCAGCACGTGGCCAACTGTTTCCAACTGTTGAAACTACTTTGAGGGAGTATAAAAGCCCCTCATGTGCATGGCCTAAGGGAGAGAGAGAAATTATTGATATTATACTCTGTTGGTATTCCCTATCCATGTCTGAATTCCCGTGCCTCCTACACTTCCCAGTTCATTACAGGAAACCTTTGTTTCCTGGAGATGCTCATCTCTTTATATGTCATCTCGCATGCACCAGTTCGGAAGGAATCTTAGCGAGGCAAGGGTGGGACGGATCCGGACGATGGTCTACTCGAAGATCGTGGAAGGATTCAAGTGATCTCTCCACTCGTTATTTCTGTACATGCTATTTATAATACAGAAGAACCATCTTGTTCTCGAAATATACGTGTTAGTGTCCGCTTGCATATATGAGAATATTGTTATTTAAGCATTTATTATGGTTTATCTAATGTTTCACGTGGATTTCACTAACATTTAGAGTAGATATATGCTGTACAACCAGTTCTTCATGCTTGTTTCTTCTTGTCTTTCATGTTAAGAAGGAAGAAGGGTTGCTGGGGGTTTGGACCCCGCGGGATCTGCTTCAACCGTAGGACCTACGGGTAACTTCCTCGATCTACTCTATTTAGTTTTTCATGAACATGTATGGTTGTGTGAGTCCTTCTTAAGTAGCATGCCTTGCTCTGTGGAGGTTTAAACCCAACAAACCTCTAGGGTGATTTTCCCCGAAACAGAACTGGCGACTCCGCTGGGGATCGCATTCTTGTGATTCCCCTGTTGGGTGGTTTCAGTTGTTTGATAGGTTTCCAACAGTTTTAACTTTTATTTCCAGTCCAGTTTACTCTTTCTCAGTCAGACTGAAGTCCTGGTTTCTTATCCAGGCTTGATCCTTTTTTTTTTCATTATTTACCTTTATATACGCGCTTTTTTCTGCACACAGTCGCGTATACACGCAAGTTTGTATAAAGGGAGTCGCGTATACGTGTGTTTCCTTTAGCACAGTCACGTATGCACGCTTGTTTTTAAACTGTAAAGTCGCGTATACCTAGGTATATTTTGAAATTTTGGATTCCTTGGCTTTTTAGTCCTTTCTGTCTGTGGAGACCTGTTCCTGCAGTGTCTTTGTACCCTCTGGATTGTGAAGAAAGTGGTCTTTGATCTTTTCTCTCTCTTGTTTGATTGAAAACTAGTCTTTTTGGCAAAGTATTGTTTCTTGTGCTGGCACCTCTGGTTTGAGTACCAAGATCTCTTTCTGGGGATTCTTGGTTGTTCTGCTTCATCAGAACAGAGAGCTCCTGCTCATTTACTCTTTCCTATCTTTGTGTTTTGATTTGCGCTACAATTTTTGCCCATTTCTCGGTTGGTTTTCTTGAGTTCAATTGGCTAGGTCTTGTTGCAACTTTTGAAGAGTCTTTCTTGGTTCTTTGAAGTTTTTGTTTGCGGCAAGGTTGCACTATTCTTCTAGGCTGAGTGGCTGAGTTTTCTTGTCTTCTTTTGCTCATATTGATCTTGCTACTAGTTAGCCCTATAAGATTTGGAGCATTTTTGAAGTTTTTGCTTGGAATTCAGTGTTGTTTGGCTTGTGATTTTATAGTTTCACTTGGTCTTTTCGAACTCTTTTATAAAACTCAAAAGCTCAAAAAACATTCTGCTTTGTTGTTTGCTTTTGTTTTTGCATTTTTGTTTTCGTTTCTTTGTATCTTTTGAAGCTTTGTTGAGGTTTCTTGCCTTTGGATTTTGGCTTGATTTTGGAAAGGAGTTGTCATTGATTTCTTCCTCTTGTTTTTAAGCGTTTTTGGTGTCTTCATATTAAGAGTTCTTGATTTTGGGAACTAGCTTTCTGGACAACCAAAAAGAGATAAAACTGAAGGACTTTTGGGAAATTTCACTCTGCTTTAGGAGATTTTGCATCTTAGGATTTGCATGCTTGTAGTGATTTGCATCAGGTGCACTTAAGCATTTAGTCATTTTCATAGTTTTTGTGAGTGTGAGTTTGCTATCTGAAAAGAAAAAATACAATTTCTAATCTCGTAGAACCCGTGTAGAAGTTGCTTTTCATCGAAAGACAATAACTGAATTTGCATGTATTTTGGTTTTTATTAATTTATTTCTGCGTCAAAACATCATAAGTTTCATTTCCGCATCCCTTTGACTTAACATAACAACCCATTAAAATAAGCGATATAATTTAAAATCAACTAGCAAGTTTTCTAAGTGTCATACACCAACTAGCTAGGTTGTAGGGCCTTGGATTAGGTGAGTGGAGAGTTAACTCTCCAAGGCCGCTCAAACAAAACAAAGAAGTTGATTAATTGAGCGAAATCCAACTCCGTTAGGTGGACCGGGAAAGCTCTCCTCCAGAGAGTCAAGCGCGAGGGGAAGTGAAGGCTGAGAAGAGAGATACCCCCTCTCTGATTAGCTGAATCTGACCTCAAGACCGTTTTGCCGGGCTTCTGACACGGATTGGTGCCCATAGTTGCCACTCCTAGGTTCCACACAGGTGAATGCGGGGGGGAATACCTGTGGTACCTGAGGCATACGTCGCATCACTTTCAGCAGTACTTCTGGGGGGTGCCCTTGCGAAGCTTGGGTGCTTGAGCCGGCAAAGGCTGTCGTTAGGATGTCGGCGTAACTGTTTCTGTTACCTTCGCTAGTAGGCCTGGGCCGTAATTATCCCAGACTGCTTTCGGGAGGTCCTATATTTCGCTTTCCTGTATTTTGGTGTCCGGTCCTCATCACCCGGAGCGGAAATACTTGAAGGCTGTTTGCTTGATTGTATCTCAGGGATTTTTTCTTATAGTGAGTGCTCTTTGCTCCTAGCTTGCCTAGCTTTTCACTTTTTTGAGTCTAATTTAAAATCTATAAAAGTGGCTGATCAAGCGCCTCGTCGATCGAGGAGAATCCGGGGGTTATCTCCCGAGAGTCCAGAGCCTTCTTCGAGAAGGCATAGGAGTGATTTAGCAGGTGGTTACCACCCTGTGACATCTGACGCAGTGGAGAGAGATCCTCCACAAGGGTCTGAAGGTTTCATAGCTGATTCTGGTGTCGGTTCCGAGAGGAGCATTCCGCTCACCTCGCGAGTTTTATTTCCTCAGGAAGAAGATTTTCAAATTGAGGAATTACCTGAACCTCCTGGGTCAGGTCCATCTCCTCTTCCTCCTGATTATCCGTTCATTGTTCAATACATCGGACCTGAGTCAGAGAGACCAGAAGATCCTCCGTATTATTCATACCTTTCGATGGCCACGACTAGGAACGCGGCTTCTGCTGTGAGTGCTGCAGGCATTCAGACTCCTGCTTCTGTTGAAGGAGGAGGCACTATTGCTTTATCTTCGATTGCTTCTAGTGCTGCTGTGTTTGGCTCTGGTTTCACCCAAGCACATGCTTCTCATTCTGGTCCCTTCTGTTTCGGAATGCCCACTAGTGGGATTCCTTATTTTTCCTTTTCCGCTGCTGCAGCTGGATCTACACCCATGTCTTCCATGGCTAGTGGATCAACTTCTTTTCAGGGGTTCCCCTTTGGAACTAGGCACATTCCTAGTTCCAATCCTTCTTTAGGGTCCTTTCCATTTACTTCTCAGACCCAGAGCTTCAATCCTTGGTCTGGAGGTCAGAATTCGACCACTTTTACAGGATGGAACCCTGTATTCACTACAGTGGGGGCAGGGAATCAGTTTTACGCTGGTCACCAAGGGAATACTTCTTTCCCTTCGTCGAGTGCTTATCAGACCTTTTCTCCTCTTTCTAATGCCTGGAACCCCTATCAGGGGCTTTCCTCTTCATTCCATACTTCAGCGGGGGGAACTGGTCTGGGCTTTGGTAACTCTGCGTTGGGAGGAGGTTCTTCTCCTTTTTCTACGAGTCCTTTTTGGCAACCTGGTGCCTCATCAAATCCAGGGTATTCTTTTTAGAATGTTGGGAATCCATCCCATCAAGGATGGAATCCTCAGGCTCCGCCTCGCTTACCTTTTCTGGCAACGTTAAACTTGCCAGATCTGTCGAAGTTGACTAATGATCTGATTCGTTATAGTCCGGGGTGGCCTCCGGTTCCCACCAAACTTCCTTCAGACATTCCAAAGTTTGAAGGTAAGAATGGAGAAGATCCGGCTGACCACATTACCACTTTCCATTTATGGTGTTCTTCGAACTCCCTGATCGATGATTTGATTAGGTTGAGATTATTTCAACGCACCCTAACTGGAAACGCTGCCAAATGGTATATTGAGCTAACTGGGGGCAGTTTTGCTACATTTGGAGAACTGGCTGTTACATTTCTGAACCATTTTCAGTTGCCTGTCCGATATGACGCTGGGACTGGACTCCTAGCTAATTTTAAACAGGACGACGCAACCCACATTTCTGATCACATTCAGGAATGGAGGAGAAGGAAGAGGCTGATTAAAGCTCATATTCCAGGTGAATTCCTTTTGGAATGGTTTCTCAAATCCCTGCAGTCAGATATTTCGAAAGATGTATCCCTCTCCGGGGTATTTTGGGAGGAGCAGGCCATTTTTAGGGCCCAGCAGCTAGAGTTGATATATTCTCAGTCTGGGGTCCTTCACAAGTATTTTCCTAATGCTCCTCGCTCCAAATTAGATTTATCTAAAACTAAGCCCGGTCCTCATGGTGACGGACTGATTGGATCGATCAATAGTGGTGCAGCCAGCCTGCTTACTCAACTACAGCAGTTGTCTTTGCAATCTGCTCCTTCTGGTCAGGCTGTGCCTGCTGAGTCATCACCTTCCCAGTCTTTTTCCATAAATGTTGTCCAAGCTTCTAATCCCAAAGGAAATCAAAAATCCGAAGGGAAGAAGAAGGGACGAAATAATAAGAAAAAGGGCAAGAAGTACGGGAAGGGTAATGCAAATAAAACCAACGAGCATGTTGGTGAGGGTCTAAAGGAGAAAAGGAAAGTGAAGTTTCCATGCAAGCTATGTGCTGGAGACCATCTTACACACCTTTGCCCTAAAATTCAGGATGCGCAGCGCTTGTTAGCCCAACAGGGTTCTTCTAGTTCCCAGGCTGTGTTAACAAACCCTTTTCCCCAAGGGCAACAATTAGTTTTTGGTGCGAATCAAAATCCTGGGGCTTCCTCTGGGGGCACCCAGGAAGGGGAAATTCCATCGAACATTTTCATGATGAGTGCTCACGCGGATATCGCTACGAGATCCCGTGATTATGGCGGAGAAGAGTCTTTGAAAGCTAAGGATATTCCTGATGCTACTGAGCCGCTTCACATTACCAAGCCTACTGTTGAGACTATGCCTCGGATGCCCAAACCATCTTCTAAGCGATCAATGATTAATCCAAATGCGAGGGCTGCCCATAACTACTCGATTGTAGAAGATCTGGCGCAGAGTCCTTGTGCTATGTCGGCTTTAGAGGTACTCCAGTCTTGTCCGACTCGCAGTGCTTTGCTCACTACCATTGGGGCTATTGATCCAAAAAATTCTCTTCTGATTACTTTTGATATGTCTAATTTTAAGAAGAGACTTCCTCATCACATGGCTTTTCATATTAAATCATCGTACCGGAAGTGTAACATCTTTCGGACGGTTGTTGATGAGGGTGCTTCCACATGCGTGATGTCTCTCGCATGCTGGAAGACACTTGGATCTCCCAAATTTGTTCCATCTACCACTCTTCTGACTGCGTTCGATGGTCATTCTCACAGACCCCATGGTATTGTCCCAGCTTTGCCCATCTGTGTTGGGGGCAAAACTGTCAATATAGAGGTTGAGGTAGTTGACGCAAGCTTGGACTACAACCTTCTGTTGGGGAGAAACTGGATTTATGAGATGGATGCCATTGCATCCTCACTATTTCACATTATATGTTTCCCTCACGAAGGGAGGATCGCTACAGTGGATCAACTGGACTGTCCTCCTGTAGACCCGAATGCGTCTACTGACTCATCTGTTCCTAAGTTGGATAATTCTAAGGCGCCTGTTGAGAATTTAGGAGTTGGAATGTATTCTTCCTTGATGGGTACTTTCGATATTCCTCCTCCTACGGTTCATATTAATGCAATTTCATCCTCCAAGGCTCCTCTTCGAAGAGAGTTCTTCAGAACTCATTATTTTTCGGACCCTTGGACCTTACCTTCCCCTACTGCCACATTGGCGGAAGGTCAAGTGGGTGGAATGGCATTTCCTATTTCTGCAGCTGAGATTGCCTATCAGTCTGTTGTTGACTCTGTAGAATCCATTCCAGCTCCTCTTTCACAGGAAGAGTTGGATGGAGATGTGGCTCCGACTTGGACACTTAGTTCTTCTTCTGCCCAGGATTGCCTTGATACCACTCTTCCATCTGAAGAGGCCATCCTGGAAGCCATGACTGGTATAGATAGACCGTGGGATGACTTGCATCATCGGTCTTACTTTTTACCTGACTTGAGCGAAGTTGAAACTAGTTTCCCAAGTCCTCAGTCTCCTGGTCTTGTTCACCCAGTCTTGAACCCTTTAGCACCAACACAGGTTTATGCTGAAGGGAACATGGCTGTGATTTCTCCTACTATCCCGGTGAACATTTCCAGGGATCCCAATATTATCGAGAATGTCTTCATCGGAGCTGAATGTTCCCGTGAAGAAGTTCAAATTTACACCGAAATATTTAAAGAGTATAGGGATGTATTCGCTTGGTATTATGAGGAAATGTCTGGTATAGACCCATCTATTGTCCAGCATGAGATCAAGAGGTATGAAAACGCTAAGCCGGTCAGGAAAAAACTTTGTCCGGTCAATCCTAGGAAGGCAGCAGCTATCAAAGTTGAGGTTGAGAAGCTGCTTAAGGCGGGATTCATTTTCCCTGTTCCTTTGACTGAATGGGTTTCAAACCCCGTTCCCGTAGATAAAAAGCAAGGAACGATTCGAGTTTGGATCGATTTCAGAGACCTAAATAAAGCATGTCCTAAAGACAATTACCCCACACCATTTATTGATCAAATGATTGACGAGTGTGCTGGTAATGAGATTTTCTCCTTCATGGACGGTTTCTCCAGATATAATCAGATTACTATCCGTCCTGAAGATCAGCATAAGACTGCCTTTATTTGTCCCTAGGGTACATTTGCATATAAGAAGATGCCTTTTGGTCTTAAAAATGTTGGGGCTACCTTTCAGCGGGCCATGTCATATGCCTTCCATGACATCAAAAAGATTATTGAGGCGTACTTGGATGATTTAGCTGCTCATTCTCGAAAGAGGATGGATCATCCTGCTCACCTCCGGCAAATATTTGAACGATGTCGGTTCTATAAAATTAGATTGAATCCGAACAAGTGCGTTTTCGCGGTTACATCCGGTCAGTTATTGGGATTCATTGAATCTAAGGAAGGGATTAGGGTAGATCCCTTCAAGGTTGAGGCAATACTTCGATTGCCTCCCCCGTCCTTTATTTGTCAGCTTCAAAGTCTACAAGGAAAGTCTAATTTTCTTCGGAGATTTATCGTAAATTATGCTAAAGTTACAAAGGGATTTATGAGATTGTTGAAGAAGGGAGTTCCATTTCTTTGGGATGACTTCGCTCAACGCTCGTTCGATGCTTTGAAAAAATCATTGACCTCTGATCCTTTATTGAGTCCACCTGATTATAGAAGGGATTTCCTTTTGTATCTGGCAGCAGCAGAATCTACCATCGGTATGGTTCTGGTTCAGGAGGATGATGCTCTTGCAGAGCATGTTATATACTACCTTAGTCGAGGCTTGGTAGGACCTGACATCCAGTACGCTCCGATAGAAAAGTTAGCTTTAGCAGCAGTTCATGCTGTGCAGCGACTCCGGCATTACATTATTCTTCGAAAAACTTATGTTTTGGCAGCAGCCAATCCATTTCAGTTTGTCCTTAGTAGGCGAGTGATTGGGGGAAAATACAATAGATGGATTGTGATTTTACAGGAATTTGATCTTGAGTTTATGTCTGCCAAGTCCAAGAAATCATTAGTTTTCGCGGAATTGATCTCCAAGTTGCCCTGTGGGGAGGAGATGATCTATGATGAATCCTTTCCGGATGAACATTTGTTTCTTATCTCTTCACAGGATCCTTGGTACAGAGATATCATTGTGTATCTCCAGACTGCGAAGTTTCCTTTTACTTTTTCGAAAGATGAACGTCGTAAGTTGCGTCACTTGGCCAAGAATTATTTGATTATTGGTGATGCTTTGTACTATCGAGGGGTTGATTCAATCCTGAGACGATGCTTGACTCTCGAAGAAGCTGAGGCTGTGCTGAATGATTCCCACAATGGAGCTTATGGGGGTCATTTATCTGGGCTTGCTACAGCTCAAAAGATTTTGCGTGCTGGATAATTTTGGCCCTCGATTTTCAAAGATTGTATGGAGGCGGTCAAAAAGTGTCATCTGTGTCAAGTTTATACTCGAAAAATGCGCGCTCATACAGCTCTGCTTTTTCCAGTCATTACTGTCGGTCCCTTTAAAAATTGGGGTATTGATTATACTACTTGTAACCCGACTTTGGCTAAAGGTCACAAGTACATTATTGTAGCAGTAGACTACTTTACGAAGTGGGTCGAGGCTATGCCTACTTTTGGGAATGATGGTGAGACTGCAGCTCTTTTCCTTTTCAACCAGGTTATCGCTCATTTTGGTATTCCTAGAGAGATTGTCACTGATCATGGTAGTCATTTTCAGAATAGTATGATGGCTGAGTTGGCTCTCAAATTGGGTTTCCGGTAGGAGCATTCATCTCCGTATTATCCTCAAGCCAATGGGCAAGTGGAAGCCGTGAATAAATCCTTGAAGACAATTCTTCAAAGGACAATTGATAAAGCTAGATCCAATTGGCATATTATGCTATATCCTGCACTTTGGGCATACAGGACGTCAGTGAAAACTGCAACTGGCTTTACTCCGTTTCAGCTAGTGCATGGGTTGGAATCCATATTTCCCATTGAATGTGAGATTCCTTCTCTTAAGTTAGCTATTGAACTTCTTCCTGACACTTCTAGTCTTGAAGAACGGCTCCTTCATCTGGAACATCTCGATGAGCAGTGTCGGGATGCTGCCACGATGAATGAAGCGCATAAAAAATGAGTTAAAGTTCAGTACGATAAGGCGGTCAAACCCAGGGTTTTTTCGGAAGGTGACCTTGTCTTGGTCTATGCCCAAGAAAAAGATGCCTTGGGGGCAGGAAAGTTTAAGTCTATGTGGTATGGCCCCTTTATCATTAAAAAATTCCTTAAGAAAGGAGTGTATACCTTGGTTGATTTCGAAGGGAACGAGTTGCCGGAGCCCTGAAATGGGCTCTATTTAAAGAAGTATTATGCCTAGGCTTCGGCCTGGCATATTGCTTTTGTATATAGTAGTTTTGTTTTGTACATATTTGGTTGATTTTCGATATTTGATGAGTTGGTGATGTTTTTGATCTGCTTTGGCAGGTTGTGTCGGATGTCATGAGTCACTTTGGTTTCGCCGATGGTGCTAATAGACACACCCGGAACTTAGCTTCCGCGGCTTGGGTGCTTCATTATCCTTCCGGTCTGCTGTTAGTATCAAGAGGGATCTGCATTGGTCCTGCTTCCAATAATATAGCAGAATACACTGCAGTTGTTTATCTACTCTCGGAGGCAATATCTTTGGGTGTTGATTCGTTGGTAGTTTTCTTGGACTCTCAGCTGGTGGTGTCGCAGTTGAACAATACTTATCGGGTTCGAGACCCATTTTTATTACGGTTGTTCTTGAGGGTACGTTTGTTACAAAGATCATTTCAATTTTTAACTTTCATTCATATTCCTCGAGCTGACAATTGGTTAGCAAACTCATTAGCTAATCAGGCACTGGATTGGCATATCAATCATTCCATACAATAAAATTTAATCATCAAAAACATCATACATTTTGATACATTTATCACATCACATCAAATATCGATGTATATATATCATCAGAGTGTTCAAAAACTTTACAAAATTTGGATCCATAAGGTCATACAAAACTTGGGCTTATGCCCGATCATGTTCAGTCTCAAAAAATAATATACAGTCATCTAATACATAATATCTATCTACTCCTGGGGTCCCTGCCCAGAAGTCGTGTTCCTATAGAACGTGATCGCGGTGGCAACTTGGTGGAATAACCGTACCCAGTCTCGGGGCACTCCTACCACCCATCTCTAGATGGCTTCCGGCAGATCTTCCACGGTAGCCATAGGTATTTGGCGGGTTAACCCCTCCAAGTTCCTCTGTACAGCCTGGAGGGTCCTGTCTGAATCCACTGTATCTGCTTCGCCCCTGCGACGCTTGTGGCGCGGGAAACCCTCAAGTCGAACTAGTCCAATATCTGTATCATGATCGTGTTTACATTGTCAATCATTATGAATCCAATCAAAAACATGTTTGTTTTCATTTTTTCATACATATTTGAAAAAATCCAAAAAAAATTATATAAATCAAAAAAATTTGCAAACTTACCGATTGTGCCCCATGCTGTGCCTGGTGGAAGAACAAGATCTGGATCTCCACGAAACTCCATCCCGGCATAGGGATAGTCCTCCACAGCGATGATTTTCTCTCCCCACCAAAGGAAGAACTCATCATCCCAAGTGGTCCGGGGAACTTCACTTCCCCCTAATCTCTTCATCATGTCTGCCCAACGGGCAATTCTTGGGTCTCTCGGGCTGCTGATGGTAGAGATAACTCTAGGTCTCAATGCTGGTATCTTCTCGAAGAAGAATGTCATCAAAATTATACCGTATCCAAAGTGTTTTGTCTTTTCTTGGCGGATTGAGGTCAATTGTTGCTTCATGTTCAGTAATAGGGCTGTGCACCAATCATACACATGAGTCAATCATTCCACTGCTATGCTCATTTGGGTCCTGGACGCCTGATGTAGGGAGGCAAATCCTGCCACTCTGCCAATGGTGAAAAGGAGGATTTTCATGTGCAAATCCCTTAAATATTTAATTGCAATCTGAGTTCCAACTTTCTTGGAACCCTCTACGCAGTACACGTGGACATAATCTTCCACGGTTAGCCCCCCCAAGGGCTTCCCGTGCAAGTCTATTGGTTCCCCCCTCCGGGAGAGTCCAGTGATAAAATATATGTCTTCCACTTCAATGCGTACTGGCATCTGATCTATCATAAATCAGTCCTCTTCCGGTTCCCAATAATTGACGAGCATTTCTAGCAACCGGACATTGCTTTTCATATTTGGCATTTTGAAAAATTTGAACAATCCGCAATTCCGAAGAATATTTTGCGATGCTCGATCTTGCATGACCTCTTGATCAATTGCACTGTGTTCACGGTCTCTCCATGAGATTGTCATCCTATCAAAATTCAATAAATCCTTTATTAGCCACGCATTTTTCATTTGGGCCTGCACATACGCGGCTTTCTTTATGCACAGTCGCGTGTATACGCGACTTTCCTGTTACCAACCCGCGTATGCGCAAACCTGTGTTTTTTGGAAAGGGTTTCTGTGGTGAAAATCACTAAATTTTAATTTATAAATGGACAAAATGATTTGCAAGGATGATTGAGGAGCTTACTTGACAAATTCGGTGCGATTCGACGGTCGGTTGCTCCTGATTTGACGAAAGAAGTTTTTTGCTCCAGAGCACGTTTTTCCAAATCAGCAATGTAATAATGAACCAAATATGAGGTAATTTGCCTATTTATGCCTAAAAAGTTGAAAATTTTCGCAAAAATTTGTTATGCTTATATTTTCAATCTATCTTAAGCTGCATAACCCGGATGCTTGGAAGTGCCCAGTTTGGTATGTTTTCAGGTACATTTTGACGAATTTGAGATTTTTCCCGATTTTTTGATCCATGATTACTGACTCGTCACGGCAGGTATATGATCTTCATTGGCATATAGGTTAGGGAAATCACTTTTCGCTGCATCTTGCATACTAGCCTTCATACTGATCACTTGCCATAGGGTTGATCCCATCAGGTCATGACTATTACACCCATTTCACTCGCCGATTATTTAATCATGACTTGATGGTAGAGCCTTCCTTTCCATGGGCTTCCTAGTTAGTTCCTCGCTATCACTTGTTGCCCATGCTGCGTTTTATGTAGGCTCGGGAGTCCTCTTTAGTCCCGCCATGACTTATGTGTTGAAGCTTCATTCTTCTCCTTCCTCACTATCATTTTTCTGGCTTTTACCCTAGAGGCTCCCTGGTGTCGTTAAGTTGTATTACTGCATTGCATACTGGCTACTTGTTTATCCTGGCCTTTAGCCGGCTTCATTTGGACTCAGTGTTTAAGCCAACTTTTGACCTTGACTATTTGTACAAGTTAACCATTGCATGCACTTAGCTATTGCGACTTGACACCCTTTTACCCATGGATGGAACATTCCTTTGAGTATCGCTTACCAGTTTCCGCCACCTTGCATTGAGCATAGGATTGTTCCAATCCCAGGAACTAGTGCATTTGATTTTTTTGATACTCGTTCTATCCATTGTACCATAGCATTCTTTTATTCTTTTTCAGGCTTATTATATGAAAAAGACAAAAAAATAAAATATAAAAAAAAGAGCGGGAACGGGATGTATCTTCGTTGTTTTGATGGCAGTACAGAGTCAGTTTGTCACCCTTGAACAAAGCACATATACTTATATATATTTCCTACATTTGGGATGGTTTTAGTTTTTGACCTAGGTTCAGCCTTTACCTTGTTTCACTTGTCAGTCCTCCCCCGGTTGGTTATCTCTTCCAATCATATGGAGAGTTTGTTCTGCCTCCTGCATAACATACTTATACAGTGTCACTTTTTACTGCCATGGTCATCACGAGTCATGCTTTTGTTCAATGGAAGTCTAACCAGAGTTGGCCATTCTGCGGTGTCTCTTGACTCATTATTCAGTCGGCCTTCCCGGTCTTGTCAGTATCTTGTTCTATCACATCAGATGTTTTGGTCTTCTGCTCGTGCTAGTTTGAGAAGGTCCCCATTGACTTCTTGTTGGCGGGTTTGTCTCTTATCGACTACGACACATTGCTCTGAGAGAAAACCTAGAGCCGCACCCTGGCCCTATTTCCATCATTGATAGGTGACCTTGTGCTCAGCATTTGATCATCATTATGGGTCTTTGACTGAGTGGTTTTCCTTGTGTTCGACGTCAACATACATTATCACACTTGGGATTCGTGCAGTACCTTGATTTCCATTTGACCCTATCGGTGGATATCTCGCCTCTGTGTCATCTTTCATTATTGGTTGGTTCAGAGGGTTTCTTCCGTGCGCTAGCTTCATCTTATGCATGTCGGAAACGTACTTCAGTTTGGTTCCATCACTCTACTTCGTCCGATTCCTTCCAAATCTTGGCCTGCGGGTTACACTCGCGCTGGACTGATGTGGGATGCCTTAATGCCTTCCTTCCAGCAGATCTTTTCCCATCAACTCCGACTCATTGCTCTGGGAATAAGGTCTAGAGTCTTTTTGTCAATACCTTAGGGTTTGCAGTCATCAGTGGCAGACTCTTCGCTATCGACAGTGGGGATTCATCATTGCCTCCTGATTGGTAGATTCTTTCAAGTGTTCGACTTCAACTCATTCATTCGCACTTGTTAGATTGTACTGGGGCACCTTGACACTCATTATCATTATCGGTGGGTTGTCTCGCGTTGGTTAACGATATACATCATTGACCGGTAATCCAACGATTTCTCACATGGTCGACTTCAGCTCATTTATTCCCATTGTGTAGAATTGTGCCATAGTGATCGGTGAAGACCTCGGGTTGCATCAACATTTTTCGGTTCACTTTTGACAGTCCATTCAATTTCTGCCAGTGATGTCGTCCACCCTTATATGTTGCAGTTCAGTACAGCAGCATCCTATATGTTGGCTCTCGAGTTGCGTGATTGTACCGTTTGTTCCACCTCTTATGATTCGGTACTTGGAGATTCAGTTACTTATATGATCAGACATCCAGTTGCACCATCCTTGATCAGCTTTCTATATGTGATACTTGGACATTGATTCAGACTTATATTTTCGGGCCATGCTCAGATGATTCATTGTGTACTTTCAGTTCAGCTATACTTGTATACATGTTGGATCTATTCAGTACTTTTTATATGATGTA